>JASDQU010713676.1:9584-21665 GCA_032191745.1 Picea mariana | reverse complement strand
AACATTGGCTGATTTTTGTCTTTTATTTGTCATTTATTTATCTTTTTCGAGAGAAAATAATTTTTTCTCGAGTAAAACTCAATATTTACCCTCCAAAAGGTGGTATTTAGGTAAAGTGGGTACTCTGGATGTGAAAATGAATACCCACAAGGCCTATAATGCCTCCTAGTACTACTTTTTTAACTTATTCAACAATTACGATTAAAATATTCTGATTTTGTGGGAAATTTTTTATTTGCAAAAAACATTAAAAAACCTAAGGGGGACTTAGCGCAATTTCCATATGACTTAAAAGTGATGACCTAGCAAAGTAATATAAACATTTAGACACTAGACTTGGATTTCGAAGTTAAGGCCTAACCATCAGTACACACTCCAACTTTGGAGGTATTTGAGTGAAAAAACTTAGAAATTATAACTCGCCTAAATGACTTTCAGGCAAGAAATAAGTAACAATTGAAAAAAAACACTCTAGAATATATACTCATGATCAAGTCTTAGGAGGCCAAGCCTTTTACAAAATTATCATGGTAATTTTATCTTATTACAATGCCCTGCAGGGGATGGAAATGCAAACAAAAGGTGGTCAAATTGACCAGCTGGACTTATGAACTCTGAATTTTGTGCAATTGTTTGCCTAATCTTTGGCGGCTCAACTGCAAGTCCATCCTAGTGCAACTTGGTGGAGGGCTTGGTGCTCTTGTTTAAATGCTAGTTCCATACCCTCATACATGATAGAATCTAGTGGAAATGTTGCATTACTATCAATCTTGAAATACTGAAAACTATTAAGTATTTTGTTTGCAAAATGACAAAAAAAACTAAGTTTTCAGCTCTTGCTTGCCTCTTGCTCCTTTGCTCTCCAAATCCCACACTCTGTTTGCGAAATGACACTTTAAAACCCAAAAATCAACTTTTAATTCATCACTTTCTGTGTCCTTGCGACATTTTCAATCGAATCGCGATATTATTGCGCCATTTTCGAAAATATCGTGATATTATCGTCGACCCTCAAAACGACGATAATATCGCGATGTCGACGATATTATCGCGATGTTGGTAACACTGTTTGATTCTATGACTTTGACTGACTTGGGTGCGCACTTGACATGGTCTTTTGGAGGACGTCCCTATGATTTCACCCAAGACGTTGTCATTTATTTCAGGACATAGCACATGTGATGCAGAGCATTGGGTCATTTGGTGACTTAGCACATTTAGTACACCCTCTCACACCTATTGGACCTTGGATGAAGGACATATGTGCTCTCATTTTGCAGATATGGTCATATTGGTTGACATATGGGCAGGAAGCCCACAGTCTACACAGTGCACGCCAGGGCTTGCCCAAGCTTTGATGGATGACGTTGCACTAGCATTTGACTAGACACCCCTCAGAGAGATGACATGCCTCTTCTGCACCTTGGACATTGAGCATATTGATGATGACGTCATGCGCTAGGACATTTGATGGGTTAGCTTGCGATTGGGGCACCACTTGGTGATGATTTGTGTCATTGATGCTATCACATGACCTTTGATCAAGAGATGTGACTTCCACCTTGCTTGCACTAGTTGACGATGACACATGGCCTTTGGAGGCCTCCTACAACCTCTTTGAGCATGATGTCACCCACACATGTGACCTTGGAAGACATATTTTGGTGTATTAGCATGTTTATCTATTGTTTTATGCTACTTGAGGGGTCGACCTAGACCTATCTCACTTGTATCATGGATTCATTATGATTTTAGGGATTCTTGAGAGATATAGTGCCAGGCTTACCTCATATAAAGAGGCTAGCGCTCCATTTTGTAAATCACAACTCACCACTTGTAAGATCATCACTAGTTATCTTCTCTTCTCTCTTTTTTTGCTATGGAGTACTTGTGCGCACTTTTGGAAGGAGGATTGTGGATGCTTTCTCTTGTTTTGATGGATGATCTTTGAGCTAGGGTTTCTTCATGCACATCGACTTGTCTTAGTAAGTGTTTTTCTTCACGTTTATATGCTTGTTCATGGTGTATTATGGTGGATGCTTTATTAGATGGTTAATTGCTACCTTATATGCTAGGTTCGATTTTTCTAGGAACCCTAGGAGGGATTAAGATTGTTTATCCCCCTCCCTATTTTCATTCATCTTAATTTGTTGAAGCATTTAAGACCTAGTCTAGGGGTTAATATTGTTCGTCCCCGTAGGGTTTGTTTTGCTAGTTCAAGACCTAGGGTTTACGAGGGTATAAGCCTTATGGTTTGACCTAGTTCACTTAAATCTCCAAGCTAGATGCCATGGAAGAGGAAAACGACGCTAGGGTTTATGAGGATATAAACCATAGGGTTAGTTTATTGAGGTTTGATCCCAGGTCTATGAGGGTATAGTCCTAGGGTTTCAAATCTCCTTGTCTTCTAGGCTATCTAACCTCCAATTTAAGTAATTGCTTGACTCCATTTGCCCAAAGAAGGAAAACGACACTAGTCTTTGGCTCACAAGTGATACAAACCCTAATAATCTCTCCCACCCTGAAAAGCAATTAGTTGGTTAGATACTCTCTTGCATTTGCATGCCTATTTTACCTAAATGATTTGCATTTTTGGCTATTTTATTGCTGCTGTTATAAAAGTTTGCTACAGCCATTAGGGCTTAAGCATATTTATGATAATTAACATAATTAAATGTTCTTAACCTCAAGCAATCATTGGTGGATGGTTTGTAAGTGTTCTCATTGTTATTAGATATTTTTCCATCCATTTTATTGCTGATTTAGAGCTGATATGTTACTGCTGTTGTAAACTGTTATATTGCTGAAGTACATTGTCTTCACTGCAAGTTTTATTACAACAGCCTTTCTTCTTTGATAGCTAGTGATCCGGGGCTTATTTCTTCTCTTCTAGACTTGGTATTTATCATTGAATGCATTGGAATACAACATATACACACACCCATTCAATTACCTTGTCTAAACTCATCCTAACCTTTCTCCATTCCTAGACCTAGCCTATCTCTTTAAGTGACCAAGATAGGGGGCCGTAGACTTGCCTTCAACTTGCTATAGGATCCCTCGAGGTGACAAGGGAACCATTGTGTTGGATTCTTATCCACCACTAAAACGAGGGAAGTATTTGCCTAGGTGACAATGACAATTACTTCCAAATTCCAATTGTTACGCAAGTTTAGCATCCTGTGAAGGCTTTGCACAGGTGTTAGATTATGTGATAACATGGTTAATTTTTTAAAATAGATGTTCAATGAACATTTGATGTAGTCTCATTGAAGCTTAAAAAATTCGACATAGTAAATCCATTTATGACTGATATATATTTTTTGTGGTTTATTCTTGCAGCTATCTGCCATTTGGAGGAGGACCTCGAAAATGCATTGGTGATATGTTTGCCACTTTTGAGGTGAGGCTAAGATATGTTTTTTTCAGTAGTGCATAGATATCTTGGTAGCTTGATGTGCAATGCAGTAGATAACACACGATTGGCATGTAGACACGTAGGCAATTTATTTTCTCATTTGACTTGTTGCAAACATTTGAACTATGTAAAAACTATAATTTCTTGGTCAATGCAAGAGAAACTTTTATTTTCACTCCCATTTTCCATAAAGGCATCTATCATTTAAAATTTGAAAGTCCAATTGCCTCACATGTTGACATTTCTTTTTTGTTGATTTTTTTTGTTTTGAGCTGGTGAGACTTCGGGATCAGTATAGCTCCACACTTATTAGTTACACATATTCTCTATGTGGCTTGCGAAACTTGCACTGTTCATGTGTGTACCAAGGAATGTTTTAGTGACCTGGAAGTGCCATCCATCTTATAAAATTTAAAAGTCCAATTGCCTCACTTGTTGACATTTCGTTTTTGTTGGTAGTTATTTTTATTTTAAGCTGGTGAGACTTAGGGATGAAATGTAACTCTACAGTTATTATTTGTACATGTTCTCTTTGTGGTTGGGAAGCATGCACTAGTTGTGTGTGTAACAACTATAAGAAATGATCCTGGTGACCTGGAAGTCGCTTTCTCTTGCGAGGATGAATAGTAAAAGTATGTAGGCTCACCATTGTGTGCCATAAGGAGAGGGCATGCCCTACCCTTACAGGTGTTGGCTCATTGGCCATGTTCTTTGTTTCAACTTTCAACCATTGATTGTAAATAGTTGCTTGACAATTGTTACTATTCTCACTCATCACATTATATATATGCAGGCAGATATACATCCTAAATCTTGTTGGCCCTCTTTAAGCCACACAATACTAAGAAAGAGCTATATTATTATTTATACTTGTCATCTGACATTGTTTCCCTTGTAACATGGGCATTCTTATTATTGTTTTGGTCTTGTCTTCACTCTTAAACATTTAAAACCATTTTATACAATATATCAATAATGCAATTCATATTGATCTCCTAACACCAGGAGGTAGTTTTCCAATAGCTAAAAAAATGCTGTTTTTGGATGACGTTTTTATCATCTAAATTATTGCTCTAGTCATATTAATTGTTAGGATCTTGTCCAACTTGACCACCTTTCCTTAACAAATTCAACTCAAATCTTTCATCCCTTTGAAATGGCAACTTTGTAACATTATATAAGCTAATTGCAAATCCCAAGCAAAAATTGTTGAGATTTGGGTACCTTGGAAAGTGGTCCCCTTGTGGTTTTGGGCCTCTAACCACAAGAGGGAGATATTTGTACCATTGTGCTTTGTACTTTATGTCTAATTTCCCTTTGATTTAGGAGATTTAAGTCAAAAGTGAAATTTGTCACTTTTAGCCTGAAGTGACTATTTATTCACTAAGTGGGTGAATGAAGGGACATGAAGTGAACTTAAGGAACTTAACCCAAAGTGGGTTTTGAGTTGATATTCTTTTGGAGATATCTCAACCATTGATTAGAGATGGCATGGGGTGATCCTAGCCATCCATACTTTAGGTTTCCTTATGGAGGTTCAAGAGGGGCGCAAGGGGCAAGGAGAGGCTCATTCTTTTGTTTGTTCACCAAGAGAGTTGGGAGAGGAGCAAGAGGATGAGGATGGAGGGTATGGATGAGGGAAGCTTGGGCGCCTCCTTCCATGGAGGGCTCATGGAGGCTTATACCCTCATTTATTTGTGGTGTGTGTTACAACTTTGAGGAGGGCACACTTGAGGAGGGCACTTACTTAGCAGGAACTAGCTATACTTGGACGATCACAGATCCGTCAGTTTCATTGGAGTGGTAGCACACAAGAGCTTCTTTGTGTGCAAGGGATTCTTCATCTGAGTTCAGAGGGTCAAGGGCGCATTGTTTCAGTGAGATTGGCAACAAAGGAAGAGGGCACACTTAGTTTGGGTGCATATCTTTTCTTGGAACTCCGAAACATCTCAAGAGGAGTTTCTATTGTATCACGTTCCATTTTATTTGCATACTTGTTGTATCTCATGCTTTAGACATCACTTATATATACTTTTATTCTAAACTGGTTTTCCCCCGGGGGGGTTTATCCAAAGTCATGTTGACCAAAAATACTCGTGTCCATATTTCATGCATGCTTAGAGTTTAGATCAGCGTTAGGAGCTTGTTAAGATCCTAGAGGAGTGCTATATGTTTTGAGGTTTGCATGTACTAACATTGGGTTACTAAAACTACTTGCAAGGGCACCTTAAAAGAGCATATATCCATCAGTTGGGGGAAAAATTCTTGGCAGATTTGAACATACCTGTTTGCTGTCCTAAAACAACAAGGACAAATTAGGTTGATGAAACTTAGATCCCAACAAGAGGTCAAAGAAAGACATGTTGGGCAACCCTCAGAGTTCCTCAAAATTCTACAAAAACTTCAATTAGTTATCCATGTATTCTTTTCTCTTTACTTCCAATTGTTGATGATTGCAACTTTGTGAGACATTCTCTAGGTTCTACTCCTCGATAGTCTAAGTTGGGTTGACCTGTGAGCGATACTCCTCGATGGACTGAGTTGAGTATGACAATTATTGATGGTTTGATAAGTTGTACTGGGCTGGTGCCCAGCGACCCTTGGGATGTAGCCCATGTGGTCGGGGCATTCTCCAGGTCGTACTCCTCAATGGACTGAGCTGGGTTGACCTGTGATGACATACTGGGTTGGTGCCCAACGACCCTTGGGGTGTAGCCCATGTGGTTGGGATATTTACCAGGTCGTACTCCTCGATGGACTGGGCTGGGTTGACTTGTGGACATTATGGTCGTACTCCTCGATGGATTGAGATGGGTTGATCTAGTGTGCTCTAGTGGGTTGTGTCCCCTAGACAAGATGAGAAGGTCCACATTAGGTGTAGCCATGTGTGACGAGTTGGAGGAGACCTTTCACTATGACGTCAGAGAAAGAAGAAGGTCCAAGCCTTATGCAGAAGACCTAAAAGACCAAGTCAACCTTGTTGAGTGCCACCACTTGGATGTGATAGTTCACATGATGGACTTGTATATATATAGAGCCATCTTCCATTTGGAGATCATCACTTTGGATCATTCTCTCTTGGTTATTTTTCGCTCTCTTGGACTAGTGCGCTATCTCTGGAGACTAGTGCTATTCTTCTTTGGTCTTGGATCTTCTCTTGGACAAATATTCTAGTGAAAGGTTACTGGGTTTTCTTCCCTTGAGTAGAAGTGTTTCCCAGGATAAATTCGTGTGTATCTTGTGCATGGTTCTCTTCTTGTGATCTTGGTTATTTACTGCAACTATTGTATATGGTTTATGCTTCATCTATGCTACTGCTAATGTGAAATGTTAAAGAAAGCTAATCAAATCTGAATAAGCATAAAATTCAACATGGAATCAAAGCATTGTTCTTGAGGAAGCCATCTGCACAAGTTCACTAGCCCTCTTTTGCAATTGGCTAGTTCTTTTTCTGTAGTTTCGCTAGGGTTTCGCTGGAGCTGCACTTTCCCTATCAAGATCATTGAGCACTATTCCCTAGGTCGTTGGGCCTAATTCTTTCACAGACAAGTGCACCCTACCCTAGCACATCTCCTG
Organism: Picea mariana; assembly: GCA_032191745.1. NCBI lineage: Eukaryota > Viridiplantae > Streptophyta > Pinopsida > Pinales > Pinaceae > Picea > Picea mariana. The sequence continues at coordinate 14,671 of JASDQU010713676.1, read as the reverse complement.
CAACTCTTAGATGGCAGATCGAAGAAGTTTGAATTTTTGGCATTATTTTCGGTCCTAGGGTTTCTGCAGCTATGGTGACAAGTGTGCTGGTGGAAGATAGGTTTGATGGAGCCTCCAACTTCCACTCTTGGAAGTCTAGGCTGTTGAATTTTGGCTCAAGCACATGTGGTTTATTTTAATTTTCTGTTTAGCATTACTTGAACCATACACAATGACTGTAGCAACAATAACTAGCTGCAGTATACCAAGATCACAAGAAGAATAACCATGCACAAGAACAAAAGAAATATCCTGGGAAACCCTTCTACACAAGGGAAGAAAACCCATCAATCCTTTGCTATATTCTCAAGAGAAGATCCACCAACCACCACCAAACCTAACACACAAAAGGGTGCTGCAGTTCTCATAATTTCAGACCTCAACTTCTGAAATCATGAGATGACACAATGATAAGTGTGTAATCCTCAATGGGGATTCACCTTTATTTATACAAAACTTATCACATCAAATGATGTGTCTATTGGCATAATAGGGTCGACCTGTACAACTTAATAATATAATAAATATAATTAATAATTACACAATATTAATTATCTTTACATGGTGGGGTTGACTTGTACCCTTTACATCATAATTAGGGTTACAAGTAAATCTTACACTTAGACATTATAACAAGGGATCCACACGTCCACTAGTGCTCAACCACTAGGGACACGTCCATCTGTGCTCAGCCACAGGGACGCCATACTCAACAGAATCATCTGGAGTACCACATCGTCTCAACTCTCTCACAGAGGAGAATGATACACCCATCACATGGACACACCCAACCACTGGGGGACGACTCAACTCTCTAGAGGAGAACGATGCCCCAACCACTGGAGGACGACTCAACTCTCACACAGAGGAGAACGATGCCCCATCATGTGGGTATGCCCAACACTGGTCTCCCTCTTAGGTCGACTCAACTCAGTCTTAGAGGAGAGCGTATCTTGGAGGATGTCTCACGACGCTGCAATCATCAACACTCCCTCTCAGCTAGGGAGGCATTCTCCACCAGGCCAAGTCTCTCACTGAAGTACTCGAACTTCGTCCTGGCAAGCGGTTTGGTGAAGATATCTGCAGTCTTCTCATGTGTAGGAAGGTACTGCACGTGTACTGCTTTCCTCTGCACCATGTCTATGATATAATGGTATTTTATCTCAATGTGTTTCGATTTATCGTGAAACACATGATTCTCAGAGAGCTTCACACAACTTTGGTTATCACAATGAATAATGGTAGAATCCACCTCATGATCAAATAAATCTGTAAGGAGCTTGCGAAGCCACACTGCTTCGCTGACTGCCACACTCAATGCTATATACTCTGCTTCTGCGGTACTCAAAGCCACAAAGCTCTGTTTCCTGCTGCACCAGGAAACCATGGCAGACCCCAATGTAAAACAACAATCGAATGTGCTCTTCCGGTCCACTGCGCTCTCTGCCCAATCTGCATCGGCATATCCCTGCAATCTCATGTCTACACTGGAGGCATATCTCAGGCCATATCCAACTGTGCCTCGTTGATATCTCGATTCTCAATACATGCTTTGCTGCTATCCAGTGAGTCTGTCTCAACTGACTCATGTATCACGAATGCCTCTGGCTGCTCGATGTAAACTTCTTCCTCAATATCACCATTGAGAAAGGCTGTCTTTACATCCATTTGATGTAGTTTCCAACCCATAGATGTAGCTAGTGTAATGATAGTACGGATGAAAATGTATCGGGCTACTGGAGCAAATGCCTCCTCATAATCAATTCCCTCCACCTGTGAGAATCCTCTGGCTACAAATCTCGCTTTGTATTTCTCGAAACTTCCATCAGATGCATGCTTGATCTTATAGATGCACTTGGAAGTCACTATAGACTTCCCTTCTGGTCTCAGAACAATATCCCACACATCATTCTTCATGATGGATTGATACTCTTCTATCATGGCATCTTGCCATACCTGCTGACCTGTTGCTTCTACATGACAAGAAGGCTCGATATCAATAATTTGGCTCATGGCTAAAACATAGCTCGAAAATCTCTTTGGTTTCTTGCTCTCTCGGAATGTGCCTTGAGGAGCTGCATGTCCCTCTGCCTCCTGCAGAGTTTGTCGAGCCCAGGCATGCCTTTTATGGCCTACTGCAATGTCTCTAGGAACATCAACTAGAGCAATTGGATCAACTGGAACAATGGCTGTCTCCCTCTGAACTGCTGAAGGGGAGAAGGTATTGTCTCTTCCTTCTTCTCAAATAGTTTGACTCCCTGTTAACCCCTAGATTTTCGCCCTTGAAAGTCTTGAGGGTTAAGAGCTAGCATGCAACACTTTGGTTGGCATACTGAGATTTTCCCAGGGTTTTAGCACTTATGTTGAGCAGGAGGTTGTTTCACACACGAGGGAGATACATGATCAATATAGGGTTGCTTAGTTCAAGAGTCACAGTCTACTTGGTTTCCATGCATTTGTGAGAGAGAGATGTATACAGGTGTTGCTACTTTTTCGGAGGCACGGTTTGAGTGGGTCTCCTAACAATTTGGTGCAGTTCAGAGCATACAGTATGAGTCCTTGCAGGATTCTAGGCCCGATGACATTTTTCCGGACGACATGCAAGAACTTGCTATTTTTTGCAGGTTGTGATTTAGGCCCCAGATTCAGATTCCGAGAGCGCGGTATTGATCCTTGAGGCATCTAGAGGTCTTTGGACCTTTTTCCGGATGATGTCACCCGGATTTCTATTTTTAGTGGGTTGAGCACCAGGGCTCGCATGTCGGGTCTGACTGCATATTTAGATCCCTTGCAGGAAGACGAGATCAATAAGTATAAAGTCAAAGTCATTCAGACAACTTTCTATTTTTAGCAGTGTCTGTTTTTAGCAGTAGACACATGATGGTGCTCGCCCAGTCATACCGAGCATTTGTGGAAAGTTTGGGTGAGTTTCGACAATTTTTAAAATTTTGGGACCAGATGGGTATTTTTAGCAGCTGCTATATTTAGCAAGTCCAGTNCCCGATGACATTTTTCCGGACGACATGCAAGAACTTGCTGTTTTTTGCAGGTTGTGATTTAGGCCCTAGATTCAGATTCCGAGAGCGCAGTATTGATCCTTGAGGCATCTAGAGGTCTTTGGACCTTTTTCCGGATGATGTCACCCGGATTTCTATTTTTAGCAGGTTGAGCACCAGGGCTCGCATGTCGGGTCTGACTGCATATTTAGATCCCTTGTAGGAAGACGAGATCAATAAGTATAAATTCAAAGGCATTCAGACAACTTTCTATTTTTAGCAGTAGACACATGATGGTGCTCGCCCAGTCATACCGAGCATTTGTGGAAAGTTTGGGTGAGTTTCGACAATTTTTAAAATTTTGGGACCAGATGGGTATTTTTAGCAGCTGCTATATTTAGCAAGTCCAGTTATCTCCAACAGTGACAAGTGACGAGATCATATTCTGATAGGTGACCAAGTTTTAGTGAGATGTGGCATCTACGTGGCATTATTTGACCGAGGGCACATGGGGTAGAACTTCCATGTAGAAAGTTTAGCCAATTGGGCTAACTTTTCTCGCTAATGCTTCTGCACCCGCCATAAAACCACTTTCTGTACATTGTCCCTAAAACCCATTCCCCTTTAATTCTATCCTAATCCTAAATCCAGATCCCTTTATCCTATCTTATCCTAATCCTAAACCCACTTCCCCTTTTCACTCTACCCTCACTCACCCTTATCCTAACCCATTCATTTAACCCCTTTATCCTACCTTTATTAAATTAAAATTTCTCTTTATTTTATTATTAAATTAAAGTGTAACTTCATAAAGTAAAAAGAAAGTTTGTCCTAATTCCTTATCCTCCCTTTTAAATATCCGTGCCTCCCATTTCCCCTTTAATTATTTAATCATTTAATTAAAGTGTTTGTCCCCTTTAATTATTTTATTATATAGCTTGTCCCCATGCATACATACCTTTTTGTGTCCCCTTTTAATATTAATTTATTAAGGTATGTCCCCCTTCTATCCTCCCATACACATTTCTTCCTTTAATAACCCATGCATATATGTGTGCCTCCCTTTAAACATAAATCGCATATCTTGAGCATGACGTCACCTCCTCGTGTGCATCCATCTCACTCGCTACACTCCATCACACGTCATCTCCTCCTCACATGGATGCGCACGCTATTACCCTTCCCCCAACACATGCACTCTCTATCTCCTGTCCATCTCACTTGTGTTACCCTCACATCATGCATCCTCCTTTACATCTCCCATGCATGCACATACTTACCTACCTATGTGCATAGCTAACTCCCTCATGCCATATTCCATAACCATACGCTTCCTTACGTCATCTCCCCATATCATCCACTCACACACGTGGGGTTATGTTTGAGTGTTCTCATGTTTCAAGTGCGCCCTATCTTGCATGCTAAGCATATAGCCTATCCCATGTGCACTTGAACTCTTACACTCATCTCCTATCCTCTCATACGCATGCAGTTAATGCTTCTCATCCTCTCATCCGCCTTTTATCCTCCCATGCATCCTTTTCTTCTCCATTGGATATGTGCTCTCATATGCTATATATTGGATGCTTCATAGTGGTTCTTGGTCGGTTCTTGCAGCGACAACATAGTGTCTCTTTCATTCTCTTCTCTCTTTCTCTAGTCTAGTGGCTCCTCTTTGAGCAAAGTAGTCATTGTATCAGTTGTAGGCTTGTCAAGTGTGGTGCAATCAACTCTCTTGGAAGCTTTATCGATAAAGAAGTGTGTGTTTTGTCATTCAAACCTCTTTTCTTGGAGATATTATGGCAAATTTGTAATTTGATGTCATTTTCTGAATTGTTTATCATGGTTAATTTCGATCATTTTGAATAGTTTTCATATTCTTTCTAGTCTATCTTCATTGTGCTTGTTATCCATCAAAGTTGCACTAGGATGGACTTCCAGCGAGCTGCCAAAGTTTGAACATTATTGTTCAAAATTCAGAGTGCAGAAGTTCAGCCAGTCATAAAGACCAACCTTTTTTCTCTTTACATTTCCATGAAAAATTGTAATAAG
>JASDQU010713675.1:0-27195 GCA_032191745.1 Picea mariana | reverse complement strand
CTTCCTCCATGGTCATCAACTGATTTAGTCTCTCATGTATTACACCTCGTTCCAACATGTGTGTTATTGTTGCTACGTGCAAACTGGGTACCAAATATTCTAATGGCACCACTGCTTCTTGGCCATATACTAGTTTAAATAGTGTGTTCCCTGACAACTTCTTGCACGTAGTCCTGTAGGCCCACAATACTGTTGGTATTTTGAGGTCCCAATCATCCCTGTTGACATTACAGATCTTTGTCAGTGCATTCTCAAGGATTTTTTTAAATGCTTCTATTGTACCATTTTCCTGTGGGTGATATGGTGTGCTCTTCTGATGATGGACTTGAAACTCTTCAGTCATAGCATTGATAGTGTTGTTAATGAATTGCATGCCTTGGTCGCTCATAAAAACTCTTAGTCACCCAAATCTAGTGACTACTTGTTCAAATAGAAAGTGTGTTGTTGTTTCTGTGCTACAATCCTTCACTGGTGCTGCTTCCACCCATCTTATTAGGTATTCTGTCACGGTGATGATGTACCTTGCTCCTATTCTTTTTGTTGGTGGGTTGATTGGTCCCACAAAGTCTATTGCCCATTTATTGAATGCATGCAATGTTACATGTGGTCGTAATGGCATCTCATACCTTCTATTGGGTTTACCAACCCTTTGACAGACGTTGCATCTATGGCATTACTCCTTCAAATCTCTGTGAATGGTTGACCACCATAGTCCTGCGTGCAATACCTTCTGTGCGGTAGCTTTGTCTGTGTAATCTCCTCCTACTATTCCCTCGTGGCCTTCTGTTAAAAATCTTGGTATTTCTTGTTCTAACGCATATCTTCACAAGATGTTATCTGCACCCATTTCATATAAGTATCCTTTGATCAGTTGATAGTCTGCAGCCCAGACTACTAGGTTTTTATTCTGCGTGATGTTATATTCCTACAGCGCAGTACCTGTACTCAAGTATTGAATGATATCTTAAAAGTATTCATCAGCAATTTGGACTGAAAATAATTGTGCGTCCGGGAAGTTGTCCTCTAAATTCGTAGGTTCTTCTTCATTTGTGACCCTTGATAGGTGGTTAGGTCTTGCATTCAATTTCCCTGGCTTGACTATTACTTTGAAATCAAATTCTTGAAACAGTACTAACCATCGACAGATTCTCCCCCCCAACACTGGCTTGTTGACTAAGTATTTAAGGGCTGAGTGATCTGTGAACATCTTAAAGTGTTTTCCCAATAAATAATGTCTGAACTTCTGCAATGTGTAGACCATAGCTAGGCCTTCTCTCTCTGTGGTGTTATAGTTATGTTTTGATTCTGATAGCTTTCTGCTCGCAAATGTTATAGGGTGCTCCAAATCTCCCGCTCCTAGCTACACCAAGATAGATCCAAGTGTTATGATTGATGCATCTACATGTACGTGGAATGTCTTTTCCCAGTCTGGAAATAGTAGTATTGGCGCAATGACCATCTTTTCTTTCAACGTATCCAGACCGTGTTGACAATCGTCATTCCACTGACAATTTGTATCTTTTCTTAACAGTTTCTCCATTGGCGCGGTAATCTGTGTGTATCCTTTGATAAAATTTATGTAGTATCATGTTTGTCCCAATGTCTCTCTTAGTTGATGGACTATTTTTGGTGGTGGAAAGTTAACAATTACTTCAATCTTTGCAGGATCTACTAGTAAACCTTGTTTGCATACTATATCGCCCAGTAGTATCCCAAACGGTGTTCTGAATATACATTTTTTTTTGTTTAATGATATCTGCAACTATCAACATCTTTCTAACATCAGTCGTAAGACCTCTACATACTCTTTCAACAAACTATAGACTGTCCAATCGTCCAAGTATACCTCTAGAAACTGGTGGATCAATTCCTTAAATGTGGCAATGACTACTCTGGAAAATATTGTTGGTGCATTCTTCAGTCCAAACGACATGACTGTGTACTAGTAGGATCCCCATTCTTTAGCAAACGTGGTCTTGTATCTATCTTTCTATGCTATCTTGATCTGGTGGTACCCTGAGAATCCATTAGTGAATGAGTAAAATTTGTGTCCTCCTACGTTCTCCAACACTTCGTCTATGAAAGGTGTAGGGAACGGGTCATGTAGGCATGCATCGTTCAACTTCCTCAAGTCAACGCATATCCTTATCCCTCCTTTTTTTTTCTTCTGAACTACCATCAGGCTTATCCATTTTGATTCTTCCACTGGTTCAATGATTTCGGCTTCGAGCATCCTATCGATCTCAGCTTTGACTTTCTGCTTATATATCGGGTTCAATTTGTATGGTCGTTGTCTGATCGGTCTCGCTTCAGCTCTAAGTGGTATCTTCATTTATCCTATCTCTCCTGCTATACCCTTCATCTCTGTAAATGTTGTGGGAAACATGTCGTTGTACTCGTGCAATAACTCTGTTATGATTTCTACTATTTTCTCATCCCAGTATTCTCCAATTCTAGCCATTTTGGGATTCTCAATTGTCCCAATGTTGACTTTATTTACCTTGATTGATGTAGCAATGACTTATGATTCTATAGGTGGACCCTCCACTTCTCTTTCGCCTTCTGCTTCCTCGATCTGAATATCACGTGGATCATCTTCATCTGGTGCTTCCCCTTGCACATCATAACATGACAATAGTTCTTTGACTGTTTGTTTGTTCTGTTGTTTCTCTTCTATTATGAGTTCAAATTTTGTTTCCTTGATAATATCATCCCTCTTATATGTTTAAGGGTTGCATATATGTTGGGTTTTTCATGCTCGAATGTAAAAGTAACTGTAAAATTCTATTGCAATAACGTCCAAGTCACAATTCCTTTGCGCAGTTCCTAGTTTGTTTACTAGTTCGCTGGTATGCCCTCTGGAGTGTGTATGAAATAAGGAGGCCATTGCTCTAGGGGTGTGATTTTCCACAGTGTTCTACACTTCTCCAAGTATTTCGTTGGTGCACCCTATCCATCATACCTCTGCTGCTTGTTTGTTTCTTGTTCTGTGCCAAACCTTATGCGCAGTAACCACTTACATTGGTACCAATCTATGATTGTCTCTTTTTGTGTGCCCCACCATATTGCAGGTGTGGCCTTTAGTGCTATATCAAGTGTTAAAATTCTCTGATTCTCTAAAACTTCATCTTTGTATTGTGCCAATAATACTTCTAGATCATTTATTCTGTGGAAACTGGGTGGTTCCCTTATCTCAATGCCTACCCATCTTACTTTGCAGTCTATTCGTGCACATATTCTCGTGGAAACTTCGTGTATCCTTTGTTTCCAGTCCTCTAAACTAGTATCTGAGTCTGTTGCACATGAAGTAATGCTTTGCCAACTAAGTATTCCATCTGCAGTTAGGTTTACGTAATCCTCATCACGCATAGTTGTTTTGTACAACTGATTGATTTCCTCTAAGTCTAGAAAAGTGGGTTCTACAAACCTTTCCCCTTCTGATGGGTCTAACGACGTGATGACCATGTATTCACCTGACTCAAATGTCATTTTTCTTGTCTTCAAATTGATTATGTCCTGGTTGTCAAACTCCAAATCCAAACCAAGCAACGTTGGATATGGTGTTGTGTCGTCCACTATTTAAATCACTTCAAAATCTTCTTTAGTGAGCACTCCATCCAGGTCTACTGTCACTCCTTTTAGTCTACCAATTGGTAGGTCTCTGTGTTGGTTTGCTAGTTTCAGTTGAACAGGAGAGTATCCTAATGTGGGCTCTCCCATGCATTTCCATGTCCTCTTTGGTAATACATTAACTTCAGATCCTAGATCTAGTATGATATCTCCCATGTTAAAATCTTTGATGTTGGATTTCAGTCTGAATTCTCTACTTGTTCTTCTCCTTGTATGTAGGTGAATGATTGTTTTTTGTTCTATTTTTCCTTTCGTCTCTATACTACATCTTTCTAATATGGTTTGCAATATTTTGATAGATGATGGATCATTTAATACTTTTACACATGATTGCAAAAAGCCTTTGATTGTACTTACTTGTTCCATGGTTTCATTTTGTTGGTATGATCCAATAATAGAGGCATCTTGTACTGTGGTGCTTCCTTTCTTTGTTGCACAGTTGAATTCGACACCATGTCTTCCTTCGGAAATTATTGTTTGGCTTGCTTAAATATCTCCTTCTCATTCTGTGCATCGAACTACTTCCTTCGTTCAGTGTTCTTCTTCACCCACTGGTGTTGTACTGGCTCTTGTCAAACTGCGTCATTTCCTGTTTTAGCTCCTTCTCGAGTAACTATGTTGATGTTCCGTCCTTCATCCCTCTCTTCGGCTGAAATCCACTAAACATTCTGGTTGTTATGGTTCCTCTTTTCCTGGATCTTTACTAATAATGTTGGACATTCTTTCGTATCATGGTCTGATGCACGAAAATACATACAAGTTGTTGGTGGAAGTGGACATTCCCTTACGTAATGTCCCAGTTTTTTAAATTGTGACATACCACTGGTCCTCTACCTCTTCCAAAACCTACTCTCGCTCATCCTCCACCTCTCTAGCCTGCTCGATCTCCTCTCGGCGCGTTATACTAAGATGCCTGATTGTACTACACGGTATTGTAATGAGGTTGCGTTGTGTTGTACTGTAGTTGCGAGGTATTATGTGGTTATTGCACAGTATTATATTGTTGTTGCGCAGTGTTGTATAGGGTTGAAACTTGATTAAATTGTGGTGCGGCTTTCCCAGACATCATTTATGCATGCACTCTATATACATCTGATGTCCTCTCTTGCATCAAATCCATAGTTCTACAATCTTTGTCATCGTGGCCCACTAACTTGAAAAAGTTGCAATATGAACTCTTAGGGACTGTCTGGTATTTCTGCATCATTGGGTAGTGATATGGATCATTTCCCGGTTTCTTACAGATTCTACACCATAGTTATCTTTTTGGTAACAGTTTTGGCATTCTTGTTTCCATATACTGTGCGAATGTTGGACATTTATTCTTGTGGTGCCCTTCCGTCCTACATGTAGTACACCAAACGACTTCTCATTTTTCCTTACTTTTATTTTGGTTTAGCTGGAACGTTAATTTCTTCAAATCCTCCTTCAGTTCTTCGATGGCTGGATCTGTCTGTTGATACTGGTTTTCTTCCAGTTGCAGGGCTGCCTGCAGAGCCTATGCTTGCATCTGAAACTTTTTTTGTCGCAATGGGTATTTTAAGTGTGGTAGTAGTGAATTGACGAACAAATTCCTATGTTGCATATCGGTCATGAGATATTTCAGTTTTCCCTTCAGTTACTTGAATCTTTGGTCAATTTCCCATAAGGATTCTCCTGGTTTTTGTCTAATTTCGATCATCTCATTAATGTACTGATATTTTGAACTCGGCTTCTGGAATTCATTTATTAGCAGTTTCTTGATGTCTGCAATTGTTCTGGTTGTCCTTGGTGGACTATTTCTAGCTACACTCATATACCAATCCAATGCGTGATCCCTTAATGTAATCACTAGTTGTGCCAGATTAGTATCTTCTTTTGTGATCTGTTTTGCTTCCCAAATCTTCTCACAAATGAACAAATGTTTCTTCAAGTATTTCGATGCTTCTCCTTTAAATTATAGTAACTTGATGGTGGGATCGTGTCCTGCCATTCTGAACACTGAACTACTACCTCTGTGCGGTGTAGATACTTAACTAGTGTTGCCTAAACTGACTCCTCCAGTTGTTGTTCCTTGAGTAGATGTCTTCTCCTGAAATTCGATTGTCTAAACGGTGGTGTTCTCTTTGGTGTAATAGTCGCACATGGGTTTATGGGTTCCACACTGACATTAATATGGATAGGATTGTTGCCTTCTCTTCCCGTTCTTGGACCTCTCATCTTCCTCTCATATGTTGCGCGCAAGATTTCGTCAATCTGCTTCATAGCCCAGAGATCCTCTACCTCTTCCTCTTCACTCGCCAAGCCTTCCTTCGCAACTACAACTCTCTTCTTGGTATTCACCTTGTATTGGTAGGGTACTCTTCTATGCATCTTTCCAATTGTCGCCATTATCTGCTTGATCTGGTCGTCATCCATCATGATTGGGTCCAAGGGTTCCTCCTTCTTTCCCTTATCCTTTCTTCCTTCCATTTCTCCTTTTTCTGTCAGTGCTTCCCCCCTTCCCCCATGTATGCAGGGAAGTTTAGTTGTTCGACTCCATTGTCATTACACCTTTGTTGTATAGCAGTATCTTGATAGAAGTATACAATGATCTAATGTACCTTCCTCGAGTTCCATGTAGAAAATCTTGCTCCGCTGCACTATACGACTTCGTTGTATCTACTCCAAACTCTGTTATAAAGACTGCCACAATATTGTCGAGCCAAAAATCTACTGCGCAGGTGAATTTGTTGTTCACATGTTGTAACTGCTCAATATGTATCGGGGTCCACTCTAACTGTCGAATCCGGTTCGTTGCGTGGTTATCCTTCAACCTTAGTTTCCACTCCTGCAATAAGTGTGGAAAATCACAGAAAAAGACTTCATGCAAATCAGTAAACATGTATTTCTCAAGATATTTGTGGGGTGTTACTCTAGGTTTTTTGTTATCTTTATGTGCAAACTCTAGCTCTTTTGTCCTTATCCAACTTTCGATCTCTGTTTTTGTGGGATTCCATGGTCTCAACATCCCCTTCTAGTGGCTCATTTCTTTCTTCTCTGCTTTAATATTCTCTTGTTCCACCTCCCACAAATCTTACGTATCTTTTAAAATATCTTCAACATATCTCATCTACTCAATCCTCTACTATTCCTACCAATGGAAATAGAACCATTTATTGGTTACTTATATATCCTATCTGAGTTTGTGTTGAGTGACCCAGGGTTCATGTCTATTTGGAGTTCCAGCAAAGCCTCTAAAACTATCGGCCCCCCTAGTAAACCAAAAGGCAACGCAGCACACAGGGTGCACTGCGTCGTCTCACCCAAGATATTCTTAATGGGTGGCTACAATACTCATGTGTTTTCAGCCTAGGATTGAGTGAGGGATACGAGAACTATACACTGAGAGTTATATTATAACTTTTTAATGCAATACATTGTCATTATGATTACGCAGGAAATATACCAACTCATTCATTTATCATATCAATATCTACTGAAGACAATAAATAAATACATGCATTCAATCACATAACATGGGTGTTATCGTGGTTCAACCCATCCTAGGCTACATCCACAAATATCTGGCTCTTATCTCTTTTATTATAGTTGTTATGAAACTCTAGAGTCATGCGCTTGCAACTCTTCTCAGTCAGGTTAAGATCTATTATGAGGCAGACTAGATCGCACCAAGCTCCTCAGCCTGTGATATAACCCTCAATATATACCCTCCTCAATCCTCCCTAGCTCAATTGCATACAAAATTAGGTCATATAACAAAATATTACATAGCACCTATTCCTCATATTTGTCTCTCTATATTAATCAACTAACAACTCCAACAACCACACTCCTCCTACGAGACCTAGGTATCTATATTTATACATTTCTGGCTCTACAGCCATTACCATACATTGCAAAAAACCTAACCCTAACGTCGTTAGGTCTTCCATGCATGCGCGCGTGCTACTTTTCCTTCCAGCTTTCGCTTTCCTCATGCATGCCTTCTTTCCCAAAATTTCCTTTCTTTTCACTTTGGCCTGCTAGGGTTTAAATCCCTAGAGGACTGATGTAAGCGGGAAAACCCCCTACGGACTACAGGTTTCTAAAGTGCAGGCAGAGCTAACCATCTAAAGTCTCCTACTTTTAACAACCATCTCGATATTACCCCACAATCATACATAAAAAGAAAACTATAGGGAGTCGATAGTCCTACCTTAAACTCTGCATCCGGTGTCGATCCCTTTGGGATTGGTTGTTTCCCAACTGCAAGTCTCCTCCAAAAGATGAACTGCATTCATCAAAATACAAACAAGAAACTACAAGCATGCATTCTACATATGGATTAGTGGGTTAGATATCATAACCAAAATGCAAATAAATCATGAAGATTGAAGACATCATTTGGCAAGACGGAAAACTTATTTCTTTATATTAATCTCACAAAGTTGGTTACAATATGAGACTGACAACTGCTCCTCAAAATCGGTCCTAGGATCCTCTTCACCATGCACCAACTGCGTCCACGTATTCTTCTTCTCTTCAATTCTCTCTAGGGAAATGGAAAGGATTTGCAATGGAGGAAAAAGGGCTGAAAAAGGGAATTCTGGCTCAAACTCACAATGTGGTTGCAAAATATTGGGGCAAAGGGGGGATATTGAAATGGGCAGAGTTTCTTTTCTCTTGTGATTCTTTTTTAAATGGGGCCCCAACACCTTTGTTTATAGGCCAAAAATCTAAGTATTCGGTTGGGTAACCAGCTATAGGCGGTCAAATGATTAGTAATGGCCCAAAATCCCGTATCCCTTTGCAATTTTTATTTTTAGCTCTTTTTGTGAGTGTACGCAGGCAATAGTGGTGCAGGGCACGTACATATTCAAGAAAATGGTTTTTTAGAAGAGTTGTTAAATGATGGCTTGGAAAAGATAGCAAGTAAGATGGTATGATGCCAAGTATGCATGTCTAGTGCAATTTAGGGTTATAATAGATGCCCCCTAATGTGTGAGGTCAGAAGAGCATATGATGGCTGAAATACATTACAAATATTCACCAACGTACGAAGCGAGTGAGCCCAGAAACCAGATTTCAGGAGGTGCCATCTGCAAAATAATAATTTGTCTCACCGAGGCGGGCATAACCATGCTCGGGATGAAATAAAATCATGGTTGCCAATCAAATACACTGCAAATCCATGTCATATAACTATATAAAGTGTAGCCTCGAGAAATACACAATGGATCTACATCTCAAAATCAAAATATATACATGTATAGTATCCATCTTTAAGAAGCTAATGATGCCCAATGGCTAGAGATGGGGCCTTCAGATCTCGAGCAACAACTTCAAGATATTCAAAACTTGGGTAGGAGTGTAATATCAATGTATGAATTCACTACCCAGAGGTCTTCGATGGCTCGTCGAGAACAGACAAGAGGATCTCAGTGATGAGGTAGAGAACTTCATTGATTTTGAACAAGGACTTGATTGGTCTTTTGGGGTGGTTGGGCATGAGGACAAGAGACAAACTGCAGAAGGGCTGACTCAAGCTTAGTAAAACTTCCCCTGGACAAAATCATGACAAATGATGAGACTCAGGCAACATGGAATTGACATAAGTTCATGATGCAGGAGGCAACGCAAACTCTCCATATGTTCAGAAGGATAACCAAACAGAGGAGGACACATCTCTATGTAGAAAGAAAATCTTCCTAAGGTCATATTAAATCCCAGAGCTTGACGAACAAACAGAAGGATGTGCTTTTTCCAAGGGCGACTCATTGTATTGCCAAAAAAAAGAAAATCCTTTTCCCTTCCTCTTTTGGGGTATATTTGATTTTTTTTTCTATTTCAATAATTTTGGAAATCTTGAAAAGGAATAAAATAATGCTACGTTACAAAGGAGGAAAGAGTGTCACAGACATACTAGTTTCAAGCAAAAGGAACACACTGATGCTTAGAGCAAGGAGACATATGCAGGAAAAAGACACTCGAGAAAAATCCTCCATGGGTCAAGGTGTCAAGACACAGAGGCAAAGTGCTACATGGCTTGCGTATAAGGCATGCTTCAGATGGTTCAGTTGAGAGCAACATGGAGCCGGCATTAGGCCAAAGACACACGAATGAAAATTTGATTAATAAGGCACAATGATAATGTCCTTCGATGTAATTTTAACGAGCCCAAAGAAGGTAAGATCGACGTTTTTTTCATTTTTAGAGAGTCTGAAAAAGCATAAAAGGAGACTCCACTGCGTACATTTTTCTAAGGTAGTCTAGACGGTTCGAAAAAAGGTTAAACTAGCACCGAAAGACGTCTATTCAAAACCATTTTAACGAGTGTGATAAAGACAAGATCACTTGGCAATATTTTCATTTTTAAGGAGTCTGAAAAGAGCTTAACTATGGACTCTGTAAGGGATGTTCTTCTAGACCAATTTAACGAGTGTGAAGAAACAAGGTCACTCGACCATCTTTTCAATTTTAGGGAGTCTGAAAAGAGATTAACTATGGACTTCGTGGGGGTTCCTTTTTCATAATTTTAGTCCCTCAGGCCCAAAAAAGGGCTAAAATTATACCTGATAATACTCTTCTAGAAAACCGAAGCTCCTAGGGTATACCTTTGTTCATACAACTGACCATTTGGACCGAAAAAGGGGTAAACTACCATCAGACAAACGTGCCTTCAAGTTTTAGTTTGGCGAACGTGAAGGGAAACAAGATCGCTC
Organism: Picea mariana; assembly: GCA_032191745.1. NCBI lineage: Eukaryota > Viridiplantae > Streptophyta > Pinopsida > Pinales > Pinaceae > Picea > Picea mariana. The sequence continues at coordinate 16,882 of JASDQU010713675.1, read as the reverse complement.
AACAATATTTTCATGTTTAGAGGGTCTAAAAAGGGCTTAAAAGAAGACCCATCATTGTTTGGGAGTCTCGAGGGCAAGGTCAAGAGTGATGATGAATCATGCAAATGAGGCTCAAACTCGTAATCAGGAAAAACTAATAAGGACTCCCAAGCCTATAGTCATTAACGACGGCATGGATGCCAAAAGCAATGAGGATCTAACTAGGGCATCCATGTAAAGGCGGGCTCTACCACTAAATTACGACACTTCTAAAGAAGAAAATATGGTTCTGTGTCACAACTCGGTGGGGTCAATCCTATGGCAAAGTGGAAAAGACAACGAGATGCAGAAAGTGGAGGTGGAAACCTAACTTAGATGCAAAAAGTTGGAAAAATGACTTTTTTACCAAAGGACCTTTAAAAATGACCCAACTCTCAAAAACATTTCCAATACCAAAATTAACATGTATCGTAACATCCCATAAGAAACTCAAGAACCATACTAAACAATTTTCAAGGGAGAAAAAACGACAAAGGGGTCCAAAAAATGACAAAAAGGGGCCAAAAAGTCTATAAATAGAAGCTGGCAGCTCATTATCACAATTGTAAATTGAGAATTGACCAAGAAGTCAAAAACACTCCTTTGCTAAAAGAGTTGATTCCAGGAGCTTCAGAGGACGAAACGAACTTCCGCTTGGACCAAGTAAGTACAAACTAGCTCCTCTTGCATTTCTATACTTTCCTTTTGCATTTTAATTTGGTTTTTTGGGGGGCTCACACCTCTAAAAAAGGTCGGCCTATGTGTACGCGGTCTGTCTTAGGACAGCCCGTGTGAAGAAAACAATGTGCCTACGTGCATACACGAATGTGTCCAATACAGCCCACGTACACCCTCCAAATTGTGGAAAAAATTTAAAAAGCAAGATTTTTTACTCTCTTTTGAACTTGTTCTTTTGCAGGATGTGCGTTCATTGGAGAGAAAGGGAGCATGAAGACATTGATTCTTTGGTCTCAAAAAACCCTATTGCTCTTACTGTATTAGCTCAATGTGGTTTTTTGAAATACTTCCAGTGTCCACTCGTGAGGGCACAACCCAGGTTACTGAACGCCTTGGTAGATTACTAGCACTCGGACACCAAGGAATTTATGCTCGAGGGGTAGTCGTTGACTCCAATGACTGAAGAAATCTACTTCCTGACTGGTCTCTCGAGGAGAGGGGATCCAGTCAACTTATGTAATTTTCCCCCCGAGCCTCACAACATATCCGATTTAATCAAGCTACACTGTGAGGCGGGAACAAATAAAGTGGGTTCTCAGGTGTCGATCCACAAGATTTCCAACCTATCACTGAAAGTGATAGTTTTACTTATTGGGAATATCACTAGATCCACGGATTTACATCAGGCTTCCCGAGCGCACATGCATTATGCGTTACAGTGCTTGAATGCACGAGTGTTCAACTGGAGCACAACCATGCTAGATTGCATGAAGAGACAGCTGACAGAGTGTTGGGTGTGGGAGAACAAAAACTTTGGGTTCGGGACTGTTTTATGTTCTTTCTTCTTCGAGAGGATACCTAGTTTTAGTCCACGAGAGACAGTATGAGGGAATGAGGCCTCCCTCCTAGAATTATGTATATGGGCGGTGTTTTTTCCATGACAAGGGGGATGGAGGACCATTGAGGCCTTCGATGATAAATGTTTCGATTGGTGGTCTCGGTAGATTCCGGCCATAGAGGACTACCCCTATGCCAGGATCAACTTCTCCAGGGATCCTGATATGCCCATACCTCCCAGAGTAGAACGAGGAGAGATAGGTATGTTTGTTTTTCAAAGTTGTTTAATTTTTATTTCTTTTTATATATATCATTTTTATGTGTACCAGAGTATTTGAAAACTATGTATTTGTTATGTACAGATGTGGGACCAGAGCGTCCAATATACTTCTCGAGGAACAGGTGGTGTCCTCAACCAGAGGCAGGACCAGCCATAGCCGTCGAACCAATAGCAGCAGTAGGGGGACCTCCAGCCAAAGGCTGAGAGAGTATTGAGACAGGTGGAGCGGAACCTCACTGCGCTCACTCGCGCAGTCCCTATGGGAGAGATCGAGGATTTTCCACCAGCGATGCAACCTCATGTAGTTGGGGTACCACGAACCTAGGTCCAACTCTTTCGGCATTTAGAAAACATCATTTTTCACTACGACAGGGCCAACAGGCCCCACCCTTAGCTAGGATGGACTACTAATGTGTCGAGGGCACCTTTTGTATATTTTTGAGGGCATAAGCCCTGTGACTCTTACTGGACATATATATTTTTGAGGCGCTTGTTCCCACCTATGTACTATGATACTTTCGATATATATATGCATATTTACATTTTTTTATGTCTTACGGATTACATTATTTACAAATGTATTTACATGTGCGTGTGTGTGCTTTTTCTTACATGTGTGAAATATGCCAATATAATACATGATTAGCTAGAGTATCTATGAATTGATTCAATCTCCTAGGAACATGGATATACGTAATGTAATCAAAGATTCGTTCTAAGAGACGTACCCTAAGAAACCGTCGGTGTAGAGTAGGATTTTAAACGCGGTAAACCCCATTTAACTGAGACACAACCAGTTTGGCATCTAAGTAGACCCATAGGTGAGAGATACCATGCGAAAAAGCATCGCAAAGCAACTCTAAGACTGCGCTATATTTGGTAACATTGTTTGTGGCGTCGCCTAAAAAGATACCTCCTGAAGATATAAATTGGCCCTGAGGTGTGAAAATGACCCAAGCTGTGGAAGCAAGCCTCCTAGTGTGTCGACTAGCGTCATCCGCAAACCCAACGAACACCTCTGATTCACTTGACATCTTCCATGGTGAAAAAGATGACATAAAAAATGACACATCCATAAAACCAAAAACAAAAAAACTAAAAAGGAAAATGTATAAGAACTATACATATGTACAAGAATTCACCCAAGGAGACCCACCTATGAGTAATACTTCTTGAGGTAGAGCCCATTTCTAGGCTCTGCCAAAGCATTTCCCTCAAAGTTCACCAGATGATAAGCACCCTTCTTTAGAACCTCCTTCACTATGAAAGGTTCAAACCACATGGGTTTTAACTTGCCTGCCCCCAGAGGATCCTTATCTTGGTCATAGATCAGGACAAGGTCACCTTCAACGAAAATCTGAGGACGAACGGACCAATCATATTGACACTTGACTTTTTTTTTGTGAGCCTAGTTGTCCAAGGATGCATCCTGATGCTGCTCATCAAGCTTTTCAAGACATAATAAATGCTACTCAAGTGGTGTAGTGTCTAGCAATAGTTGTACTTCCAACTTTAGGGATGGGATCTGGCACTCTATAGGCAAGACTGCTTCTAGCCCGTAAATGAGTTGAAAATGTGAGAAACAGGTTGTAGTCTTAACAAACATTCGACAGGCCCATAATGTCGAGTACAACATAAAATTCCAATTTGACTTGGCCGAATTGATCGTTTGTTGTAAAATAGTCTTAAGGGACTTCTTCACATCTTCCACCTGACCATTCGCTTGTTGGTAGCAGGGTGACGAATGTTCCTATCTCAACCCAAGTTTTGACGTTAACTCAGAAATGATTTTATTCTGAAAGTGACTGCCATGGTCAGTGACAATCTCTCTTGGGACGTCGAACCTTTCTATTATCTGGTTAAACAAAAAGAGAGTTGATGTCTCGCCATCATCTTTAAACATTGGCATAGCTTCGACCCACTTCGTGAAGTAGTATATTGCTACGATGATAAAACGGTGCCCCCTTGTTGAAGGGGGGTTACATGTAGTGTAATCAATCCCCCACTTGGTGAAGGGACCAACTCTGATGATGGGAAACATGGGATCGGGGTGTGCCCTCATCTTCCAAGAGAAGATCTGACACGGGTGGCACTTCTTGACTGATTCAACACAATCTTTGATTAATGTCAGCCAAAAGTAATTGGCTTGTAGAATCTTTTGGGTTGTTGCCAATGCAGAAAAATGACTGCCACATGCTCCAATGTGGCAATCGTTAAGCACGATTTCCACTTCTTCATGAGTGATACATCGGCGAAGGATGCAATCTACACCTCGACAATACAAAGTGTCCTCGAGTATTAGGTATTTCTTGTCCTGATGGCGTATACGGCGACTCTCATCAGGAGAAGCAGAGGTGGGGCACTTCAAAGTTTGGAGATAGACTAGTACATATCCATACCAGGGGTCCAAAGACATGATTAAAAACATGTCTCCTTTAATAGGCAAATCCTCGGATATAACATCACCTGATTTGGCCAGAAGTTCCGAGATGAGTTCAGCGAAGACCAACGAATTTTTGGATTTCGTCGAAACAAAATCCAAGTCAAATTCTTGGAAGATAACTATCCATCTACTAATCTTCCTGCCGATTACACATCGTGTCAACACGTATTGAAACGGATTCACAACGGCAATGACGGCGGTCTTGCGAAACAAGATATAATGACAGAACCGTTGTAAATCATGAACAACTGTCAACGCAAGTTTTTCAACGTGGGAATAATTGAGTTTTGGTCCAAATAGGCCTCGACTCAGGTAATAAATCACGTATTCTTCGAGCAAATCATCCTCCTGAACCAAGACCATACCGATGGTCGACTTCGCAGTGGCCAAGTACAATAAGAAATCTTTATTATAATTAGGTGGCCAAAGCATAGGGGCATACGTGAGGGCACATTTCAATGCTTCAAAAGAGCACTAAGCGGCTTTGTCCCAATGAAAAGGAACGCCCTTCTTCAGTAAACGCATGAAACCCTTTGTGATCTCGACATAGTTTGCGATGAAATGCCTTAAGAAGTTCTATTTTCCCTGCAAACTCTGAAGCTGAGGGGCTGTGCACGAGGGAGGCAACTAAACTATCACCTCAACCTTTATAGGATCAACCATGATCCCTGTTGTCGAAACTATGAAACCTAGGAGACGACCCGACGTCACGCAAAAAATGCATTTGTTTGGATTCAAGCGAATCTGGTAGTAGCAACATCGCTCAAAGATAAGTCAGAGGTGTGTGGGATGATCATCTCTCTTATGACATCGTGATGCTAAATCATCTAGATAAGCCTCGACTATGTGTTTGAGATCGTGGAAAGAAAAAGACATGGCCCCCTGAAAATTAGCTCTAGCATTTTTCAAGCCAAAAGGAATATTTCGATAAGCAAATGTACCCCACGGACAAATGAAAGTGGTTTTGTGTTGGTCTTCAGGTTTGATCTATATCTGATTGTATCCCGAAAAACCATTCATGAAATAAAATACCTCGCAACCTGTGCATTCATCGACTATCTGGTCAATAAACGACGTGGGGAAATTATCCTTTGGACAGGCCTTGTTCAAATCATGGAAGTCCATACATACGTAAATCGTACCCTGTTCTTTGTTGACTAGAACAAGATTTGACACCCATTTAGTCAATTGGATGGGGTAGATGAAACCAGCTTCAAGCAGTTTCTCTACTTCAACCTTGATAGTTGCTGCTTTCTTAGGATTAACTAGACGAAGCTTCTGTCGAACCGACTTAGCGTCAGGATACATCGTGATTTCGTGTTCAACAATTATTGGATCTATGCCTGGCATTTCCTTGTAAGACCAAGAAAACACGTCGCGGAATTCTTTAAATAAGTCCTTGTAGATTCGAATCTCCTCAGGGGAGCAGTCCGCTCTGACGAAGATATTCTCCACGATGCTAGGGGTTCTGGAGATATCAATAGGTATTTTTTTAGCAACGGTTTCCATATTTCCTTTAGAATAAACTGTGTGCATAGCCAAAGGATTGATAGGAAAATACCTATCTCCAGTCATAGTCAAATTGAATTCACCTACTTCAATTCTTCTTAACTCTGGGAGGAAATAAGATCTGTGATGGAGATCATCCCAGGGTCTGTCTGGACTAGTCATTGCCTCAATAATCACCTCATATGAGGGAAAGACTAAGTCTAAATAATTAGTATCGATGAGGGAACCTTGAGCCCAAATAGGCTCGAGAACCAGATATAAATCCTATACGGTATTCGGATTGGGATCGGCGAAAGCTTGCTGGACTATAGAGTACGCAACCTCTATCGCAGATAAAGGAATGGCCATGCCATGGTGCCATATCCCTTCCATCGTGGTTGATGGGGAAGGAAGAGTCCACGGATCATCAAAGTAAGTCATACAAAATGACGAGAGTTGAAAAATTTCAACCTTAGACTGGTCAGGGACCATCGATATGAATTTAAGGTCACTGGAAGGAGGCGGGTAATCAAAAGTACCCATCAAAGGTGGGCACAAACCAATGCCTACGTTGATGATGTCAGGTTGAGGGTTATCAATCATCGGGACCATGGATGCCCCCAATGAAGGGTCAGGACAGGAGAAAGACAAATGATCAATGGACATGATCCGACCCTCATGTAGAAACAACAATACTCGAAAAACTGTAGCGACCATTGCATTCATAGCATAGTTCCAAATCCTTCCTAACAAGAGATTTTAGTTGAGAGACGCATCAACCACTTCAACCTCGATGCACATGGTCTTCTCCCCTAACTGCACGAGGAAAGAGGGGATGATTCCATGTGGTCAGAATGAACGACCATCGAAAGCAGTAAGAAGAGTAGGTGACGGAGACAAAACGGGTTGGCCAATTACCTTCTAACACGCCAATGACATCACACATGTCGAGGTGCCCTCATCAACCACCATGTGGAAAATGTTCCGAGTAAAAATTTTCGTGGTGTAAGCCACTACTATCTGAAACGTCACGTGGTAAGGGAGACAATGTTTTAAGTCGGTCGTATGAAGCATAATAGTTCCCAGATTACAAGTCTCAACAGATCCTAAGGTAGCTAACAGAGACTTTCTAGGAAGGGAAACTCTAGAGGACCTCCAAAGCAGACATTGAACAAGGGGTTTGAGACAAATCCTCCACCACAGAGTAGTTCTAGGCAGCCCTTGCATTTGGATTGTGGGAATCTTTCTTCAACACACCTTTTGGGATGCATGTCATTATTTCTCCCAATGTCTTCTCAATCTGGAAAGGAAGAGATGGGTTTTCGGCTTCTTTACCCTTCTCAAAGGTGTTTGTAATTCCATAGTCGTGTGTCCTAGTTGCTATATCAATGCTACCTTTCATCATATACACATTCGGGGACGAAGGATTAATCGAAGAGGGAGGGGGTGCCTGACTTCCCCCTTCCGCGCTCGAAGATGCTTGAGTTAAACTTTGCCCATGTGGAAATGGGTTTGTTAACACGACAGGATGTTGTTGTGCCAATAACTTCTGGGCCTCAGCAAGTCGAGGGCACAGGTGAGTCAGATGGTCTTCCGTACAAAGATTACACAGATACTTCAACTTTTTCTTTTCTGTGTTTCTCCCGCCAACATTATTGGTAGGTTTCTTATCCCCCTTACCCTTCTTTTTCTATTTCTTCTTTTCGTCAGGTTGTTGGATGGCCTTCAGGTTTGTCAATTGCACACTGTGTACATCCGACGTTTGAGTAGGGGGAGTAGCTGAACTTGTGGTCTGGTTGGCCGTTGTCTGTTGTATTGACAATTGTTGTAATTGATTCAACAGCTAATCAATGGGCTTCATTTGCATTGAACCAACAATACCATCAGCATGTGGTCCAGATTATCTATCTAGTCTTGTCAAGTATCGACCGTGGTGCATCTGGAAAAACTTCGTAAAGTAAACCAAACTGAGAGTAAATTAGCTCTAGTTGTTGAGATCTCATTATCGTTTCTTCTTATGAAAATACCCCCAACGTTGCGACGTATTTAGATAACTGGGGTACCAAAAACTTAAGGAACCACTCAAGCAGGAATGCTGGTGGGACTGGTACTTTTATCAAACTCTTCTGGTGTCTCCATTCTCAGATGTGATCTAAGATATGGTCCACCTTTGTTTTCTCAAAGTTGGCCAGCAACTCGGTGTTGGCGTCGTATCTCACAGGTAATTGAAAATGGTTTAAGAAAACCATTACCAATTCACCAAAGGTAGAGTATCTTGATCAGTCGATCTCGATGTACCATTTCGTAGCACTCCCGATGAGAGTACGTTGAAACAAACACAACTGGATGAAGTCATCTCTCAAAGAGTTGGACGAGCACCATAAATGGAAGGTAGTCACATGATCGCCTGGACATTCATTAGGCTTATCTTCGAACTTTGGAATGTCTGAAGGCAACTTGGTTGGCATAGGAGGCCAACATGGATCATGACAGATGGGGTCATTTAATAACCTTGTCAAGTCTGGAAAGTGAAAAGTTGCCATAAACGATAATTTGGGTTGTTGATTATAACCAGGGAAAAAGGAGCCTAGAGTTTGGCTGGCAGCAGGTTGCCAGGAAAACTTAAGTTGTTGGTGAGGGTTCTGGTAATAACCATGGTCGTGACTAGCATATGGGTTTTTCACTTGTTGAGACGTCATCGACTGACTCCCGTAATAGGACGTAGAATGTTGGGCTTGCATTGTATTCCAAGGATTTTCGGAAGGGTTTCCCCCTGCCAATCTGATGGGCATAGGTCCTGAGCCTTGCCTGGGGTTCCATTGGATATGGAAGGGGTTGCCCCCATTTGGAATCCCTGACGAGGGAAATGATCCCTGCCACAGATTCCAAGGTCCTTGTGAGGAAGGAATTCCTTATTTTTCCCCCTGTACAGGAATAGTACCCTGCATAGGATTTTGTTGTCCATAACCAGGGTTTCCACCGACCGATACGGAAACTGATGAGAATTCATTGTTACCAAATGCATAGAACAAAGAGAATGGTGTCGAACCTACCAGTATGCTATAAGAAGGAATTCCTTTATTACCTTCTCCAAACAAACTATAGTTTACATTCAGCTCGATGGAGTGCTGGTGAGCATCGCTGAGCGAATGGGACAAAGGAGGTATGTGACCCCCTCCATAAGGGAAAGTGTTATAGGGAGATGAAATGCCCCCCATGGATCCTTGCAGAGGAGTGTTCAAGCTCCCTTCCCCTAGACCTAAAGTCTGTAGAGTGGAGTACGAAAGGACATAGTTCGTATTGAATCCAAGCATCCTGTATGAGAATGGAGGGCATATCGCACTTTGGGTGAAAGGAGAAGTGATTGCCGCCATAGACAGAATTGGATCATTGCCCGAGATAGAGGCAGTCGAGACCATAATGGTCTAGACTGATGATGGTTGGTTAAGAGGCAGAAAATCCCCTGTAGTGATAGTCGTAGAGGGAGTATGAGGATTCCCTGAAGAAGTAGCAGCATTTGTCTCCATCACTACTTGTGACACTACCTGACGCTTGTAAGGGTGAACCTGTACAATGATGGGTGCCAATAGATTGGTGATCGGAGGGTTATCTGGACCAAGAGCTTCTGCTCCAAGGTCAGAAATGGTTGGTTCCTCCAGAATCAAATGTTCTCCTCTCAAAGGTGGGTCGAACATAGTTTCTTGTGGCTCGGTCGCCTCAAAATACCCTTGCTAGTCTAGTCTTCACCTTAGTGGTGGCGGGCGTGGCTCCAGATCAACCGACGATAGGACAAGAAGCCTTTGTGACTGGCGGAGCTCCTGATCCTCCATGGTGTGAGAAGATCAATGAAACACTAGGGTTTTCTATTAATGTTAAATACCAGCAAACACTAGAAAAATCTTCTATGAGATAAGACAAGAAGATCACTAACTAGTTGGAAGAACAGTTACACCAACCAACACTAGAGAAACTTACCGGTGCAAGTGCAACTCAAATACAGAAGAACCCTCCAGATATACTCTGCAAAGTGTGGCCCGATGTTTTCCCTAGGTACCGCGGTATATCCCTGCAGTCACCTATGTAAGTCACTAAGATAAAGGCAACTAGGTTGCCAGTGCGTGAACAATCACCAGGCGGGTACAATCGACAGTCGGGTGGACCACAATGAGCAGGGTATCAAGCCCGAAACCTATCAAGGGTATCGAAAGCAAGTGTTTCAGAAGATGACTGAGGACCTCGAACGGATTCGAGACCCATGAAGCTTCGTGGAAAATGTGATCAATGGAATCCCAAGATAAGCCCTCTATATGCGTTCCCCACTACGCTTGGTCCAGATTTGGAGGGGTCATCTTTGCTACCTTTCTACACGCGACCTCATGTTTATACCCTGTGTTAGAGGGGGCTCCCAGATAACTTTCACAGTTACTATACTTTCAATCACTCCATAGCACAGACTCCTGTGTTTGTTTTGGTAGCCTTGAAGAGTTTCCTCTCCAATCCTAAATCAAGGCTCCAACCTAGACTAAATTGATGGACCCTACAAACACAAAGTCTAATAACTTTTGATTAAGTGTTAATTTTAGTGGTTGTCTTAAGTCAAAGGGAACATAAGTGAAACCGGTGATGTTCTTTAAGAGAAAAAAGAGAAGAGCATACAATGAAACTGAAAACAAACTACTTCTTCTTCACAAATAAAGATTTGCCAATTTAAACTCTTTCACCAAACTTTTCGTAACTATTTTTCTCAGATCTTTGAAAAGAAAAACTTAAAACAAGATTTTGATCGACTACGAGCTACTTAATGTCCTAAGTATTCAAATAAATAACTTAAGAAAACTTTATTTTTCCTTGAAAAATAAAGAAACTACCCTAAACTACTTTTACCAAACAAAGAAATGAAATATTTTTTTTTATTTCAAAATGCTTCAAAATAAGAAACTTGAAAATGAATTATTTTTCTTTTCTTCTAAAGCAAGCAAAAGGGAAAAGTGAAGACAAGACAATACCAAGAAATGACTTATGGCCCCACTGTGGATCGTAGGGAGTCACTGATCAAACCTAACAGGCTGATCAGAAAAGACTCACAGACTTGTCTGAAACCCTAACAGAAAAACACAAGAAATCTTTTAAAGAATAAGCTAAATTGAGTTCATACCTAAGCTACAGACTGCCATAAAAGAGACCAGGACTAGATCAAGAAAACCCTTGAGAAGTATGACTTCTGACAGGGAAGAGGATGATTGCCTCTTCTTTAAAAAAGATTTTCTCAACACAGGCACGCTACTGACACTTCAGCAGCCAGCGTATGTACGCGGGCTGTCCAAAGGTAGGGCGTGTATGTATGCGTGCAGACCCACTACAGGCCACGTACACTTTTATAACTTCTCAAAAAATGAAAACTAACAATCAAGAAAACCAGGCAGGGAGTACTAGTATTGAAGACCAGAATCCCTTAAAGACATAGAAACTTACAAAAACTCAAAAAAGGCACTTAACCAATTAAAGCACCCAAAAATAATATCCTCTAAAAACCCTAGAGGTTTCCCCATTATTGTCTCCAATTATGATGTAAGTGGGAAAACCCCCTACGGACTACACTAGGTTTCTAAAGTGCAGGCAGAGTTAACCATCTAAAGTCTCCAACTTTTAACAACTATCTCGACATTACCTCACAATCATACATAAAAAGCAAAGTATAGGGATCCAGTAGTCCTACCTTAAACTCTGCGTCCAGTGTCGATCCCTTTGCACTTGGTTGTTTCCTAGCTACAAGTCTCCTCCCAAGGTTGACCTCCATTCATCAAAAGACAAACAAGAAACTACAAGCATGCATTCTACATATGGATTAGTGGGTTAGATATCATAACCAAAATGCAAATAAATCATGAACATTGAAGACATCATTTGGTGGGACGGAAAAAGTATTTCTTTATATTAATCTCACAAAGTCGGTTACAATATGAGACAGAAAACTTCTCCTCGAACTCGGTCCTAGGATCCTCTTCACCATGCACCAACTGCTTCTACGTATTCTTCTCCTCTTCAGTTCTCTCTAGGGAAATGGCAAGGATTTGCAATGGAGGAAAAAGGGTTGAAAAAGGGAATTCTGGCTGAAACTCACAATGTGGTTGCAAAATATTGGGGCAAAGGGGGGATATTGAAATGGGCAGAGTTTCTTTTCTCTTGTGCTTATTTTTGAAATGGGACCCCAACACCTTTTATAGTCCAAAAAGCTAGGTATTCGGTTGGGTGACTGGCTATAGGCAGTCAAATGATTAGTAACGACCCAAAAGCCCGTATCCCTTTGCAATTTTTATTTTTTCGTTCTTTTTGTGAGTGTACATGGGTTGTAATGGTGCAGAAAGCATGTGTATGTCAGCAATAGTGGTGTAGGGTGCATACATCTTGAATAAAATGGTTTTTTAGAAGAGATGTTCAATGATGGCTTGGCAAAGATAGCAAGTAAGATGGCATGATGCCAGGTATTCTTGTTTGGTGCAATTTAGGGTTATAACATGGGAATTGAAGGCCATGGGAGACTTAAATAGTATAGGACAAGCCATGTGTTGATGGTGAAGACATGGGATTCAGGTGCATGCGCATGTAGAGGGCCTGAAGTTGAGCAGTGAAGGATCACTTGGCCAGTTTGGCTTGGAGTTTGCGAAAGATATATGTCTTGGATGCTTGGATCTGATGGATATATCAGGTGTGATTGGATTTGTTGTCTGGTTGCATATTTACCAAGAAGTGAGCATCAAGAGCTTTAGGAACGACAAGGTGAGAGGATGGCGATATAAGTGTCGGGATATCAACAATGAAAAAAAATTTGATGGTTTTGAATGTAAATAGGAATACAAATATAAGACCTGGTTAGGCATGTGTACCATGGGTTTGAAATTTCACTAGTAAAGTCTAGATGTATACCTTGGTGATAGGGGGGAGCATGTGGGATTCCTAGATACCTTGACTTTGAGGAAAGTTTTAGGGACCTAACCCCTCACATAGGTAGAATAATATAGTTCCATGTAATAAAGGTCAATATTAATAAGGCCTAGCAATAAGGAAGAATAAGTCCAATGTAAGAAGACATAATAGAAGCTTTCTCTTCTAGAAGGATCTTCCTCTAGATGGTTCTTTTGATAGACATATTTAGTATAAATAGGAGTTGATGGTATGAGAACTTTTTCCTTGGATATTATTGTAGTAGAACTCTTCTCTGCTGGAGGTTTCCCCCTCAAAGAGGCAAGTGAACATTTCTCTCAGTAATCAAAGTGTTCTTTCTGATGTTCTTCTGGTATCATTTTGGTATTATTGTGGTTTTGTTCTGATTATATTGTCGTTCATCAACCATTTCTATCTATTTATTTTTGTTCTGCATACTTTTTTATATCTAGAATATTACAAGTGGTATCAGAGCACCTTCCTCGGCAGAAAATTGTGGGTTAATTTTTTTTCAGGGTAGAGACGTATTCCAATGTCTTTAAGCTACATAGATCTGTCGTTACACGCATAAACCCATAGTCATGGATTCATACACACAAGAAATATGAGTGGTACTTAAGCGCACATCTTTTTTCCACCCTTGTAACCCATGTTGGTACCCCTTCGAGTGGTATCGCATCAGACAACACCTGTATACGGATCGACCTAGATCTCTTAAAGCCCTCTGTAGATAAATCGATCTTCCTCCGGACTACTATAGTGTCACTGAGAATAGCACTCGGGAAGATACTCTCTAGTACCTGGGTATTCAGGTAGTACGGGTAAGGGCACGGTCTAGCCTCCTTAGTTGGTGCCCTAATATATTGGGTCGAGTACTACTGTTGGACCCCGCAAGTATATCAGAGAGCTATAGCACAGGGAAAACCCTTGTCTATAGAACCCTTGAATACTTAACCCTTGGGACGGAAACAAAAAAAGAACAGACAAGATCTATTGCGATGCAACTGTGTCTCCTCATTCGAGTTGCGAAATTTCTAAAAATTTATTCCTATTAAGCATTTGGGAATTTCATCACTACAGTATTCTTCAGATCGGAGTATAACTCCACAGGAGTAAAAAAAAAAAAATCTGGATCCTGTTGGCACCATTATTTGAGACCTATTCCATTGGATTTCTCTCTTCTCCCTTATCGCAGTCATACCTATCATTTTTCAACATTTTTTTTTTGTGGACCCGCCCCCCTTCCAACACCCTTATTTCATCTTTAACCCATTGGATTCCACTCGTTTCCCTGATCATTGTGATACACTTCACCCATAACCCATTTTCTATGTGGTCCCACCCACCCCTTTTCGTGTTCCCTCGTCATCATGGCCCATACCCGTAGGCAAGACTTGGAAGCTCACTTCACTACCTTGCACTCTAATTTCATAGAAACCCAACAAGAAGTGCGACATATCAGTGTCAATATTGCCACCATCAATCAAAGGATACATTCCTCTATCGTTGCCTCGATCGTGAAACTCAAAGATGAGCTCAAAGAAGACATTACTACCATCTTGAATCTGTCGCAAAGATGATCTGCGCCAAGCTGCATATCCCTGCAGATCTTCCCGTATTTGACCCCCCTTTGTATATTGAAGGTGAAACTTCCTCTCATTCCCAGAATTTCAACCCCGTCACTTTCAGCGTGACCTACGCCTTCCGCGTGTGGATGTCAACAAATTTGATGGATCAGATCCCACTGGCTGGGTAACTCAAATGGAACACTATTTTTCTTTGTATGGCATTACGGATGAGTTGGTCAAATTCCAGTATGGTGTTCTCCATCTAGATCAAGAACATTGGAAATGGTGGCAATGGAGAAAAAATTCCCACCAAGGGTATGTGTCTTGGACACACTTTGTGGTAGATATTTATGAATGCTTTGACATTGAAACCAACCATTTAGGCCATTTGAAAAAAATTGAAACAATCTGGCACAGTGGAAAAATTTATCGCTGCTTTTGAGGAACTGGATTTTCAGACAGAGGGCATGTTTGATGGTTTTTTCCAAGAATTTTTTATCAGTGGCCTCAAGGATGAGATGTGTGCTCATGTCCTCATGGATCGGCCTCAGAGTTGGGTGGACACTACTAAAAGAGCTAAGGAAGCACAACAGGTTGTCTCTTCTAAAAACCGGAAACACTCCTTTATTCCTCGCACTGAACCAATCACTCCCACTCCTCCTTCTACTCCACTAAATATCCAGAAATCGACCAAGGACGAAATGGTTGAAGTCCAACTCAAAGGCCTTTGTTATAAATGTGATGACAAATATTTTCCGGGACACAAGTGTAAGGAACAAAATATTTTTATGGCCATCTCATAGGATGTTTTGGAAGAGGATGTTGAGGCTCCCCTTGTGTCTATGTCACCTAAACCCACGAACATAACCCCTCCCTCAGACCCTCCCGAAGTAGAACCGGTCATTTCCCTAAATGCTCTCACTAGCTTCTCGGCTCCCCAAACCCTCAAGCTAATTGGTTACATCAAGCATAGGAAGGTCATCATTCTTGTTGATAGTGGAAGCACCCATAATTTTATTCATTCCCGCATTTCCCAAGAAACTAATTTTTATATCCGTGCAGTCAATAATTTCCAAATCATGATTGCCAATGGTGGGTCCATGAAATGTGGAGGGCGTTGTGAAAATGTGAGTCTCCAAATTGGTGACTACCATTTGAAATCTCATATGTTGTCTATCGACATGGGTAGTTGTGACATTGTGTTGGGTGCAGAATGGATAAGGACTTTGGGTCCCATTCTCATGGATTTTAAGGAATTAACCATGCAATTCAACCAGGAGGACCAACAATATAAGTTCAAAGGCATCACCTTTGGTTCCTCGGAGATCATTAGTTCCCATCGCATGGAAAATCTACTCAAAAAAGGTCATTATGGAATTATTTCCCAACTCCATGCCATCCAATCCACTGAGACACCCTCTGTGTCGCAGGACCTCCAATCCATCCTCTCTAAACATCAAGTGGTTTTTTCCACTCCTCGGGGAATCTTTCCTTCCCGTGGTGTTCATAATCATTCCATTCCACTTGTCCCAAGAATCCTTCCTCCCAATATTCATCCCTATCGTCACCCATTTTCTCAAAAAAATGAAATTGAGAAAATGGTTCAAGAACTGCTCAATGCAGGTGTTATCCACCCTAGTAAGAGACCCTACTCTTCTCCTGTGTGTTGAGTATGTGTTATATTCTTTGCACGAGTAGTAGTGTCTGAGCATCTGCGTCGGGTGCGCAGGGGGGCGGAGCTCCCCGCACAGGGGTTCAGGGGCAGTGCCACCAAAAAAACATTTCGCACCGGGACGACATATTTCCGGGACCACATGATATTTAGGTGGTTTTTCGGCACATGGTTTTTTGCCGATGGTTTTCTATTTCCGGTTAAGGAATTAGGGTTTTGGACTAATCCAGGTCATTGGGTTAGGGTTTTGGATGCCGCTGGCTCCTATATCTATATTCTATTGTAAACAATGTAACACAAGGTATGAATATAATATATGTTGGTTTTCCCGGTTTGGGTTTCCAGGGGAAAAATCCTTGTGTAATGTTTGCATTTTCCATTGTATCTTTTCTATTCTTTTCTGAATATCTGTTTACAGTAGACATTGTACAAGGTTAGAATTTACATTTGGTATCAAAGCTTTATTGGCTTCAAGGGGACGCCTTTGTCGTCAAGGGTTTGGCTCGGGACTGTGATAAGCCTTGTTACAGTGGGAGATCTGCGGTATTGTTTTTCAGATGAAAAGAAATGGCAAGCAATTCGAAGATGGAGATCAGGAAGTTTAATGGGAAAATCTTTGAGCTGTGGAAGCTCAAGATGGAAGATCTTTTGGTGGACAGAGATCAGTGGATCGCGGTAGATCCAGGTACTGCACCTACAGAAACTTCTGTAGATGACTGGAAAAAGATGGATCAGAAGGAAAAGAGCACAATTCGACTGTGTCTCTCTGATTCATTATTACTGAATGTGTCAGAGGAATATACAGCCAAGGATTTATGGGAAAAGTTGGGGAAGTTGTATCAGTCTAAGTCCTTGGTAAATAAACTATTCCTGAGAAAGAAGCTGTATAACTCGAGGATGATTGATGGAGACTCGGTGGCAGAGCATTTGAACGCCTTCAATACTGTGGTAAGTCA
>JASDQU010713674.1:4842-22886 GCA_032191745.1 Picea mariana | reverse complement strand
TGTTGTACTTTGGTGCTTCAGAAACAAATAGTTATATTTGTATGTTTGTGAGTTTGTGAATGAGAAAGGTCAATTGTACTATTGACTGCTGAAAACATTTTGTATCTAGATCACTGTCCTATCTTACTGTCGAAATTTTCTCTTCGGAGGGATTTTACAGATGGAAGTGTATCCAAAAAATGGTTCAGTATCAAGATTGTCCTTTGGGAAATCAAGAAGCGTCAGTTCTACAAGAATGTCAAAGATGGTCGGAAGCGGTTGTATTTGTGTTGTATGAAGTGGTAGCTCGAAGATGATGGGAGAGAAAGAGCGTGTCTATGAAGTTCAGAGATGGGTGTAACTGCGTATGAGGACCAGTGAGACAGATATGACAAAAATTGTGTAGTAACTTTTTTGTTATGTTGTGTAATGTAGGCATTAAAGGGGGGTGTTAGAGATAATGCCTCATTATGATGCATCCTAGAGAGTAGGGATTGGATTGGGTTGTTGGAGGATGTTGAGAGATTCTTTCAACCTCTCCCTCTAAGATTGGGATCAGTTAGATCTCACTCCAACTATATATACATAATGTATCCAAGTGTAAGAGCGTAATATAATTGAGTTATTTTGTGTAATCATGGATGCTCTCTCAATTTCTAATTGTCAATATGCACATAAATATATATAATATTTGTTTATGAACTCCAAGGCCCATATTGTTGGAAATATGGCAATACAGGTTGGCATTGATGGCATTGGTTTTGACATTAGATCTGTGGTGATGATAATAGCAATGATGGCATTGTCACTAATGTCAAATAGATGAGAGACACTATTGTTGGTTGGCATTGAAAAATAACAATGTGCATTATGTATGTGTGATGGTTATAAGGCACTCTATTACTACATGGCCCGTGATGATGAGAATGACAAGATCCAAAGTTCAGAGGATGTATTAGTGCCTGATGCAACAAGCCCTGTCAATAATAGTGTCAAAAGGAAGAGATATTTTTATGGTATTCATGGACGAAGAAAAATATGTTGAACCTATCAAGTCACACCATCCACAAGATTACAGTGTAGAAGAGTGTGAGTGTAATCAGGAAATACACTTGAACATAAAACAAGACAGAGTAGAGATCATGATGAAAGCATGACTGTGATCACAGAGTTGTTGATAAATCAATGTTATAATGATGATGATGATGAGATAAAAAAATGCAAGATGATGTATTCTTACATGATCATAGTGAGGAATGTTGACAAACCCTATACATATGCTCTGTTTTAAAATAACAGTCTACGACAGTTTTAAATAAACATATTGAGCATATAATAAATGTCAGTGTTATCTCTATTCATACATTTCGAGTGACAAAGGGTTGACAAATGAGAAAGCTACAAATGTGAATCCTTCTACATCTTATGATGATGATATTACACTCATCGATAAACTAATCACCACACTGGAAAGTGGAGTTACAAATATGCCTTCAGGTTTTTGCATGAATCCTATTCAGTTTGAAAAGGATGATGATAAAAATTATCACATGGAACTTATAGTTGGACTTGCTAATATGCGCGCAAAGAACTATAACATACCTGAGGTGGATAAGATCAGTAAACACATTGGGTACATGGATATTGACGTTGCATCATCTAGGATTGTTATTATTGAGGGTAGCGACGCTTTGAGTGAACGGTTGCACCCGTTCTTGGATCTCCATGTGTCTGTCACTGGAGGTGTACACTTTGATCTTGTCAAGAGGGTTCTAAGGGATATAAATCGGTCGAGTCAGGCACCCGAGGAAAGATCCAAAGAAAACTGAAGAAAATTATGACATATATCTGTTTCCCCCCAGCGAAGATCCATAGACTTCTCAATGTTACTTGTGGATGCGGAATAGGGATGGCAAGTACAATCTTATGTTTGAGGAATGGGTTGCTTCGTAGGGAAGAGAGGCACATCATGGACTTGTAAATATGGTGCAAAGACTCAGCAACCATCCGATCAAGAGATTGACGATGATGATTAAATTGTCATTTGAGAATTAATCCCACATTGCAAGTGCAAAAAGATTTATTTGGGTTTATATACACAACTCTCTCTATGCCTATTTGACACGTAGTGCAGAGGTAAGGTGGGGGCTCTAGGTGCTTGGACTTCTCGAGAAGATCACCATCCTGGAGCCTGGGACGAACTGTCAGGCCCCCTACCTTTTGGTCAAGGAGACAATGACTGTTGATTAACAATTAGAAGATCTCATCCATTGGTTGATTAAAATATTTAAAAAAAAAAGAATATTGTTGGCATGACCGTGGGCTTAAAGGTTGTTCATTAGTTTGGTTGGTGGAACCAGAAAGGGTTGATGAGGTTGTTATTCTCATAGTATTTTTAGGAATAATTCCAATTTGGAGGATATCCAAGACCACTGCTAGTTGAATGAACATCTAGATGTCAAGACCATCACTCTGTCGGGAGATTGAGCGTAATGCTAAAACTAGAGGTTCATCAATTTTAGTAAAACCCTGCACAACATTCAAACCGCTGTAAATGTCAATATTTTTGATAATGGCAAGGTCAATACAAAGGAGGATCACACGAAGAAGATAGAAGAGGATATTAAACTCCATCATAAATGTCGAAAGATCTACATGCTGCCATATCTAGATGATCACAAAATTTAGTAAAACCCTGCAGAAATACAAAAGACAATGAGTAAAATAAAGCCACAATTTCAAATAGATGCTTTGGGCTGAGGAATAACAATTCATGACAAATAGTATATCAATAATAATTGTTGATAAAAGTTTATGAATATTAGTTTAAAGAATAGTTTTATTATGAATTAAAGAAGACATCAAAAGCTAAGATAAAGATTGAAGAGATGTGTGGTTTGAAACAAAATGATTGTGTTATTTAAAACAATGATTATGTAATAGAAAAAAATGTATGATGATTCATGAAAGGGTGTGAATTCATGTGAAGAGTTATTATGAAGGCATATATAAGAAGGTTTATAATTGAAGTAGAAGAAGGGACTGCAGAAGATACATTGAAGATAAGTTGACAAAAGCAGAGAGAGGAGCAGTCAAGACATGAAACAAAAGTTTTCCAGATTCATAAATTAAGGGTGGTTGGGAGGTGCAAGGGCAGGTTGGAGCCTGCAGGGGAGTAGGTGCTTCCTTTTCAGTTGTATCTGACTAAATAGGGGGTTGTAACCTCCTACCAGTTGGAGCTGGTGAACATCGGTGTGGGTGCATCCTGATCAGTGGGTGTTGATCTAAAGAGGAAGAACATATTCCTTCTATGTAACTTGTAAAACATAATTTTGCAGTTAATAGAAAAGTGCTTGTGGTTTTCCCAATTGGGTACTATGATAAAATATTGTGTTTTTATTTTGTTTTCATTAAAAAAAAAGAAAAATTGATAAAATTATTGTGTCATTGACTCAGCCCCCCCTCTAAGTGACAGGATCTGATCCTTCAATTGGTATCAGAGCCAGGTTTCTTCACTAAAGGTTTAAATCACTTGAAGATAAATATACATCAGAATGGATCAGAAGTTAAAGATGTCAATAAAAGCCCCCCTGCTTGATGGTGAAGACTATGTTTTCTGGAGTGTTAGAATGAAAAGATATCTAATGTCCATTGGACTGTAAGTATGGACATTAGTTGAAAAAGGATATGATGTTCCAAAAGTCACTCCCACAAAAGTAGAAGACAAGAAGAAATTTTTGGAATATGCAAAGGCTTTAAACACACTACAAGCTGGACTAAGTAAGAAGATCCTTGCTAAAGTACTAAACTATAAAAATTCAAAACAACTCTGGGATAAATTGGAAACTATATATGCAGGAGATTCCAAGGTAAAGAGGGCCAAACTTCAGACTCTCAAAGTACAATATTAAGGTCTAAAAATAAAGGATGAAGAAAATATCTTAGACTATTCGAAAGAGTTGAGAATATTGTTAATGTAATCAGAGGTTTAGGAGTAGAAGTGTCAGACAATGAGTTAGTTGAAAATATACTAAGAACACTACCTATGTTGTATAATCCTAAAGTGTCCACTCTTGAAGGTTAAGAGAATCTAGATCAACTCACCATGGATGAATTGTATGGAATCCTCACAGCCTATGAGTTAAGATTAGGTCATGAGAGCCTCCCAAAAGGAGAGGCAACCTTCAAGGTGCTCAATAAAACAAAAAATCAAAAGAAAAAACCTCAACCCATCCATCATGAATAATCTAATGTAGAAGAAGTCAATTTTATTTAAAAACTTCAAAAATGATCAGGGAGGTACAAAGGAAAGCTTTCTTTCAAATGTTCTAATTGTGGCAAGGTTGGCCACTTTGCAGCCAAGTGTCCCTATCCCAAGGAGGACCCTGAAGATGAAGAAGACAGAAATAAAAAATACAAGAAGAAGGGAAAACCCAACTATAAGAAAAATTATTACAATGGAAAAAATATTTTTTACTCAAAAGAAGAAAACAACAATTCATCAAAGTCTAGTGACAACAATGATGATGAAGTCCTTTTTCTAGGTATTGAAGAGTCTAATGAGATATAAGAAATTGAGTATGAGGAAGAGTCAGAAGATGAAGCAGAGGTTAATATGGAAGAAGAACTTCTTAGTGCTTTGGTTGAATTAAGAAGATACAAAAACCTATATAGACAACTGAACATTTTTGTAGTTGAACAAAAAGAAAAACATGAACAGGAAGAAAAGGAGATGGAGAAACTCATGGGCAACGTGAAAAAACAAATCCTAGAAGCAAATAGGATGGAAGAAAGTATGGAAAAATCTCTTAAAGAAACAAATAACCTGTGAAAGAATGGAGGCAGAATTAGTTCACCTAAGAAAAGATCTTGATGCAAAACTTATTCAAACAAGATATGAAAATAACTCTAAAATATTAGATAATATTATTACCACACAAAGGGATTAAGTAACAAAAATGGAGTAGGTTATTCTCAAGAAGAAAACCAAGTTAACTCAAAATCTTATGCAACTACTCTCCTCAGTACATTCAAGAAGAAAGATGAAGAAAAGACTAGCAATGATCAGAACTCCAGAGGATTACTTGCACCCATCAAGAAGGAATATAAGACAACACCAAAGAAGGCTTATCAAAACAAGTATCCTCGCATTTTCTTTGGTTATTGTTTTGCATGCTCTAATTTCAGACACAAAGCTATGAATTGTAGAGCATATGGATGGAAAAACTTGAGGGTTAAGAACTATAACCTTAAAGATAACCAAACAGTAGATAAAGTTAAAAGCAGAAATTATAAGTCCTTTGCACCTCTGCAAGAAGGGAACTTAGAATGCTTCAAATGTCATAATTATGGACATAAAGAAAGTAATTGCAAATTAATGGAAGTCTCAGAAAAACCAAAGCTAATTAGAGAGCAAAAGAAGATTTGGAAAGAAAAAAAGTCAAAAGATGAATGTCGTATTGCCTTGAAAGCCCAATATAAAGAATATCTATGGTATGTTGACAGTGGTTGCTCAAAACATATGACAGGAAACAAGGACAAATTTTTTAACTTAAAGAAACAAAAGGGTAAAGTTACATTTGGTGATAATGCTTCAGGTAACATACTTGGGAAAGGCATTGTGAGTTTGGGAAAAGAAAAAGCCAAGGATGTGTTGCTTGTTGAAAACTGATACCTAGACTATTAAGTGTCAGCCAAACCTGTGATCAGTGGCACATTTGCATCTTTGATTCCCAGAAATGTGAGATTAGGAGAGAGGACTTAGGAAAATCGGTTGGTATTGCTCCTAGAACTCATGAGAATGTATATATACTAAATGCAAAATTGAATGAGGAGTGTCATATAAATTTATTAGATGAAAGTTGGCTATGGAATAAAAGGTTGGAGCACATTAACTTTGACAATTTAGTGAAAGTCAACAATCTTAGGGCAGTAAGAAACTTGCCAAAGATCACAAAGCCCTCAAATCCTATGTGTAGACACTGTCAACTAGGGAAGCAAACTAGAATAAGGTTCAAAACAAAAGAATACTCAACCTCAAAACCTTTAGAACTTGTTCACACCGACCTCTGTGGACCTAGAAGGACCAAGAGTTTGCAAGGAGAGTCCTACTTCATGTTGTTCATTGATGATTTTACTAGATTGTCTTGGGTATGTTTTCTCAAGGAAAAATCGGAAGCACTTAACAAATTGAAAGATTTTAAGACCCTTGTTGAAAATGAAACAGAGACAAAAAATCAAATTTATTAGATCATACAATGGAGGTGAGTTAACCTCAAAAGAGTTTGACCTCTTCTGTGAAACTCATGGAATAAAAAGGCAATTCTCTACTACCAGAACACCTCAGCAAAATGGGATTGTTGAGAGAAGGAATAGAACATTCGAGGAGGCTGCAAGGACTATGCTCAATGAATCAATATTATCTGATGGATATTGGAGGGAATTTGTAAGCACATAAGTATACATATTAAACAGAGGTCAGCTCAGGATTAATAGTAATAAGACTCTTTATGAACTATGGTTTGGGAGAGATCCTTTGGTAAAATACTTCAAGGTCTTTGGAAGTAAGAGTTACATCAAAAGGCTTGATGAGAATCTCGAAAAAGTTGATGCCATATCTTATGAAGGTATCTTTCTTGGATATGCTTCTACCAAGAAAGCATACAGATGCTACAATCTTATATTACATAAGATTGTTGAGAGTGCAAATGTTAAGCTGGATGATTTTAAAACAATAAGGATGAAACATCAAGAGACCATACTTGACAATGAAGATGAAGATGATGATGAGTCAGTTGGTACACAAGCAGAAGAAGTAGAAGAGAATAAAGAAGACAAGGAAGATATACAAGAGGATGATATGGATACCAGTGAATACGAGGAAGATATTCTTGAAGAAGAGATAAGAGAAGAATACCCAAGAAGAGACACATCAAGAATAACTCAAAAGGATAATCCTAAAGAACTGATTATTGGAAATAAAAGCAATGGAGTGCAGACAAGAAGACAATTGTTGTATCAAACATAAATAGCACTTTTGTCACATATTGAGCCTAGCTCAATCAAAGAGGCATGTAAAGATGAGAATTGGGTCAATGCTATGAATGAATAATAGGACCAGATTGAAAAAAATCAGACTTGGGAACTAGTTCCAAGAACAAAAAATACGAATGTCATTGGAACTAAATGGGTATATAAAAACAAAGTGAATGAGAATGGGAAAGTAATCAGGAACAAGTCCAGATTGGTATGTAAAGGGTATGCTCAGGTTGAAGGGGTTTACTTTGAAGAAACCTTTGCACCCGTGGCTAGATTAGAGGCAATTAGGATGTTCTTAGCCTTTTCCAGCTACAAAAAATTTAAAATATACCAGATGGATGTCAAGTCAACATTTCTCAATGGAAACTTAGAAGAGGAATTCTATATTGAGCAACCAAAAGGATTTCAATTAACTAACAAAGGAGACTATGTATGTAAACTAAAAAAATCACTCTATGGGAAAAAACAAGCACCCAGAGTATGGTATGCAAGGCTAGATTATTATTTACAAGTACAAGGCCTCAAAAAAGGATCAACAGACAACAATATTTATTGTAAAATGGTTGGTGATAACATGATTATTGTGGAAGTATATTTTGATGATATTATATTTGGGAGTGATGATGAAAAAATGAGTAAGGACTTTGCTAGGAGGATGCAACAAGAATTTGAAATGTCCTTTCTTGGTGAACTGGATTTCTTTCTAGGATTACAAATAGTACAGTCCAAAAGGGGATTCTTTATCCATCAATCCAAGTATGTTAAAGATATTCTTAAGAAATTCCAGTTATAGGATTGCAAACCTGTTTGTACACCTATGACAGATGGATGCAAACTAAGCAAGGAAGATGAGTCAAAATTTGTAGATCCAAAAAACTACAGATCAATGATTGGGAGGTTATTCTATGTAACATCTTCCAGACCTGATGTCAAACAAGTTGTTGGGATGGTGGCTAGATTCCAAGCTGCACCAAAAGAGATACAGGTTCAAGCTGTGAAAAGAATATTTAGGTATTTAAAAGGAACCATAGATCTTGGTTTGTGGTACCCTAGCAATAATTCATTCTCTTTAAAGGCCTATTCAGATACAGATTGGGCAAGTTGTGTAGATGACAAAAAAAGTACAAGTGGAGGAGCATTCTTCTTGGGAGAATCATTGGTAACTTGGATAAGCAAGAAACAATCCTCAATTTCTCTGTCTACCACTGAATTTGAGTATATTGTAGCAACATAATGTTGCACACAAGTAGAATGGATGAAACAAACCTTACAAGACATCAAAATAGTGTTTCAATAACCCACTACTATCTACTGTGATAATACAAGTGCTATAAGTCTCTCCAAGAACCCTATCCAACACTCAAAATCAAAACACATTCCAATAAATTACCACTATCTAAGAGATCAACTTGAAAATAAGAACATTAAATCGGAATATGGCCCAACACAAGAACATGTTGCAGATATTTTCACTAAACCCTTAAGAAGAGATGTATTTGAATATCTCAGGAAAAGATCGGGAGTATTCTCTCTTCCAATCTAATATCTCAAAAAAATAATGCATCAATTGGCATCAATTCAGGGGGAGACAGTGATCAAAGTCATGGGGAGTCATTCAACCCTTTTCCCTTGATGTCAAAGGGGGAGAAATGAAAATATTATTTCCATCAATGCCAAAGGGGAAGATTGTTGGCAATATGGCAATACAGATTGGCATTGATGGCATTGGTTTTGACATTAGATCTGTGATGATGATAATAGCATTGATGGCATTGGCACCGATGTCAAATAGATGAGAGACACTATTTTTGGTTGGCATTGACAAATAACAAGGTGCATTATGTATGCGTGATGGTTATAAGGCACTCTGTTACTACACAGCCTGTGATGATGATAATGACAAGATCCAAAGTTCATAGGATGTATCAGTGCCTGGTGCAACAAGCCTTGTCAATAATAGTATCAACATGAAGAGATACTTTTATGGTATTCATGGACAAAGCAAAAGATTTCGAACCTGTCAAATCACACCATCCACAAGATTATAATGTAGAAGAGTGTGAGTGTAATCAAGCAATAGACTTGAACAGAAAAGAATACGAAGTAGAGATCATGATGACAACATGAATGTGATGACATAGTTGTTGATAAAGCAATGTTATAATGATGATGATGAGATAAACAATGCAAGATGATGTATTGTTACATGATCATAGTGAGGAATGTTGACAAACCCTATGCATATGCTCCGTTTTAAAATAACAGTCTACGAAATTTTCAAATAAACATATTGAGCATATAATAAATGTCAGTGTTATCTATGTTCATACGTTTCGAGTGACAAAGGGTTGACATATGAGAAAGATAAAAATGTGAATCCTTCTGCGTCTTATGATGATGATATTACACTCATTGATAAACTGATCACCACACTGGAAAGTGGAGTTACAAATTTGCCTTCAGGTTTTCGCATGCATCCTATTCAATTTGAAAAGGATGATGATACAAATTATCACATGGAAATTATAGTTGGACTTGCTAATATGCGTGCAAGGAACTATAACATAAATGAGGTGGATAAGCTTAGTAAACGCACTGAGTACAGGGATATTGACATTGCATCATCTAGGATTTTTATTATTGAGGTTATCTATGCTTTGAGTGAACGGTTACGCTCGTTCTTAGATCTCCGGGTGTCTGTCACTGGAGGTCTACACTTTGATCTTGTCAAGAAGGTTCTAAGGGATATCAATCTATCAGGTCAAGAACCGGAGGACATCATCATCAAATATCAGAGACAGTTTATCCTATGTACAAGGCCTACATTGAACTTGACTTGAAGACTGCCCATATTAAAATTGTGAACAAATTCAATCCTTTCTCTAGATTTCAAACGCCCACTTACAGTTTAAAGTCCAGTCGTATTGCCACAATAGGAAAAATTAAGGATGTATTTTGCAAATATCACACAGATAAAACTGAAGAAATTTATGACATATATATGTTTCCCCCCAAGAAAGATCCAGATACTTCTCAATCTTACTTGTAGATGCGGAATATGGATGGAAAGTACAATATTATGTTTGAGAAATGGGTTGCTTCGCAGGGAAGAGAGGTACATTGTGGGCTTGTAAATATGGTGCAAAGACTCAACAACCATCTGATTAAGAGATCAACGGTGCTAATTAAATTGTCATTTGAGAATTAATCCCACATTGCAAGTGCAAAAATATTTATTTGGTTTTATATACACAACTCTCTCTATGCGTATTCGACACGTAGTGCAAAGGTAAGGTGGGGGCTCTAGGTGCTTGGACTTCTCGAGAAGATCACCAACGTGGAGCCCAGGATGACCTATCAGGCTCCCTACCTTTTGGTCAAGGAAACAATGACCATTGATTAACAATTAGAAGATATCGTCCGTTGGTTGATTAAAATATTTAAAAAAAAAAAAAGAATATTGTTGACATGACCGTGGGCTTAAAGGTTGTTCGTTAGTTTTGTTGGTAGAACTGAAAAGGGTTGATGAGGTTGGTATTCTCATTGTAATTTTAGGCATAATTCCAATTTGAAGGATAGCCAAGCCCACTGGTAGTTGATTGAACATCTGGATGTCAAGACCATCACTCTATCGGGATATTGAGCGTAATGATAAAACTGGAGGTTCATCAATTTTAGTAAAACCCTGCAGAACATTCAAACCATTGTAAATGTCGAGAGTTATGATAATGACAAGGTCAAGATGAAGGAGGATCACACGAAGAAGATAGAAGAGGCTATTAAAACTCCATCATAACTGTTGAAAGATCTACATGCTGCCATATCCAAATGATCAGAAAATTTAGTAAAACCCTGCAGAAATACAAAAGACAATGAGTAAAATAAAGCCACATTTTTCGATGAATGCTTTGGGTTGATGAATAAAAATTCATGAAAAATAGTATATCAATAATAATTGTTGATCAAAGTTTGTGAATATTAGTTTAAAGAAGAATTTTATTATGAATTAAATAAGACATCAAAAGCTAAGATAAATATTGAAGAGATGTGTGGTTTAAAAAAGCATGACTATGTTATTTAAAACAATGATTATGTAATAGACAAAGAGGTGTGATGATTTATGAAAGGGTTTGAATTCCTATGAAGAGTTATGATGAAGGAATATATAAGAAGGTTGAGAATTGAAGTAGAATAAGGAACTGTAGAAGATACATTGAATATCAGATGACAAAAGCAAAGAGAGGAGCAGTCAAGACATGAAACAAAATTTTTCCAGATTTATAAATTAAGGGTGGTTGGGAGGTGCAAGGGCAGGTTGGAGCCTACAGGGGAGTAGGTGCTTCCTTGTCAGTTGTAACTGACTAAATAGGGGTTATAACCTCCTACCAGTTGGAGCTGATGAACATGGGTGTGGGTGCATCATGATCAGTGGGTGTTGATCTAAAGAGGAAGAACATCTTCCTTCTATGTAACTTGTAAAACATAATTTTGCAGTTAATAGAAAAGCATTTGTGGTTTTCCCAATTGGGTTCCATGATAAAATATTGTGTTTTCTTTTTTATGCATTAACAAAAGAAAAATTGATAAAACTATTGTGTCACTTATTCACCCCTCCCTCTCAGTGACAGGATCTGATCCTTCACATATAAATTAAGAAATATAAACACCAGTGCCTCGGTATGAACATACTATGAAAACAAGTATACCCTCTTTCCAAACATACACATCAGGGCTATCAAGCTCAAAGCAAATGAATGCATCGAGGCATATCATAGAGAAACTTCATGAAAATGATGTTGTACATGCTATGATCTCATACATATGATAATTTTTCTTCTATGACAATGTCATGATAAACTTAAACTAACCAATATTCCCATCCTTTTTGAGTCACTTCCTACCTCTTTCTACCATTGACAGGGACTTGTTGCTCGCAACTCTTCTTGTTTCTCTAAATAATTCTGTTAGGAATTTGCTAAAGTTCATATATATATTACAAAGTCTAAGCATGAGATCATATTGTGTTAGGGTCCTAACCCGCACATAGGTAGATTAATATATTCGGATGTAATAAAGGTCAATATTAATAAGGCCTTTCAATAAAATAGAATAAGGCGAATGTAAGAAGACCTAATAGAATCTTTCGCTTCTAGAAGGATCTTCCTCTAGATGCTTCTCTTGATAGACATTTTGTATAAATAAGGGTCAAGGGTATGAAAACCCTAGCTTGGAGATTATTGTAACAGAGCACTGCTCGATTGGAGGTTGCCCCCTCAAAGAGGCATGTGAACATTGCTTTCTGAATCAAAGTGCTATTTCTAGTGTTGTTCTTATATCATTTCTGTGTTATTGTGGAGATTATGCTGGATATCTTACTGTTATTCTGCCATTTCTAGCATTGTATTTCTATTCTGCATATTTTGTATATCTGGTACTTGCATATTGAAAAGTAAACATACAAGGCGAACAACACTATTTACATATGTGTTTGACCATACATATATGCCTAGTTAAAGTCATAACATATTGTTCTCTCTGTATATCTTTCTAACTCCTTACCAACGGTAATAAAATGCAAATAATAAATATAAATGAAGGGATTCAAAAGATATAATTATATGTTCAAGATTATGAACATTTGAGGAGGGATTTTCGGCATACTCAAATCCTTGAATGTCTTTTTTTTTCTTTGACTTCTCATTTGTGGTTTAGTTGTTTGGGAAGTTTAAATAAAATATTTAAATTTGTAATTTTATACTAGTGTAGATTTATGTTAATCTTAGATTTTGTTGGAGATGTGTTATATACTTTGTATGTTGATTGTGCTAGGTGCAAATCCAACAATTGCACTAGTGTGGAGGGATGGACTTGTTAAGCATAGAGGTTTATGGCAAGGGGTTTTGGCCTTAGAATTATTTTTGGTGTCCATTTTTGGCTTGTTTTTGCATTTTTTTTTGCTAATGGTTTTTCTACTCATTGTAATCTAATCCTGGTTAAGGGAATATGGTTGTAATCTAATTTGAGATATTGGATTAGGGTTTTTTTATAATGTGTAATACCTAAATATTGTATTGTTGACAATCAAATTAATACAATGAAGAAGATAGAGGTGTGAGTCTAAGTTAGGTTGGTTTTCTCTATTAAGGGTTTCTAGTATAAATTTCTATGTATTGTGTAGGTTATGTTGTTGTTATTTGTATTGTGCTTAAGAATTTGTATGCATTGCTTCACTTGCATAGGTTTAAAATTTTCATATAGTATTAAAGTGAGATTATTCACTTCAAGGGGATGCCTTTGTTGTTAGGGTTTAGTTCATTATTTATAGAGAAAATTTGTCTTGCATTATTTAGCGTAGTGTTTCATTGTGAGGGGAAATGGCTTTGAAATATTTTGTTGAGTCTGTTTTTGGATTTTTTTTATGTTCTTTTGGCCAATAGTTGGAGTGCAAGGGAGGTTACCTCCCCTGCGAGGTTCGGGGGCGAAGCCCTCGAAGGAAAAATTGCCTTGTAAATGTATATTGTAATTTCATTGTAAATCTGTACCGTTCATTATAAGGTCGCATATCTAATGGTAGAAGTTATGTTAGGGTTTTTTTCCCTAGAAGGAAACCCTCTTTTATGATGGAAATGTATTGCAGCTATGTATCATAGCAAATATTGTATTCTAAGAGAGGAAACTTTGAGAGAAAGAAGAGGAAGTTACAATGGGTTTGTTGTAGGTTGTATCCCTTCATTTGTTGGATAATAATAAAGGAAGGAACTAGAAATTTCTCTGGCAATTTCTTGGGTATTTGAGAGGTATTGCTACTCATGCATTATATTTTGGAAGTTCAGACACTTTTCTACAGGGATATGTTGATTCAAATATGGTAGGTGATAAAGATAGCAGGAGGAGCACCACAGGGTATGTTTTTACTATAGGTGGAACAACAGAACTTGAATTTCGGAATTTTGAAACTACAAAAGGTTGTTGCACTTTCAACAACAGAAGTAGAGTATGTTGTTGCTACAGAGGCCAGTAAAGAAATGATTTGGTTACAGAGGTTTATGGAGGAATTGGGAAAGAAGCAGGAGAATAGAAGGTTGTACTGTGACAGTGAGAGTGTCATTCATCTTGCAAAGAACTCAACCTTTCATTAGAAGACTAAGCATATACAGTTGAGGTACCATTTCATACGATCTGTCTTGGAAGATGGACATTTGAAGTTGGAAAAGATACACACTAGCCAGAATCCTGCAGACATGTTAACAAAGGGAGTAACTAGGAAGAAACTAATTTCTTGCTCAGTTTCAATTGGTCTTCAAGAATGAAGGTCAAGATGAGAAATTTTCCAGGTCCAAGAAGGTTCATAGTCCAACAGATAAAACAACGACGGAGTTGTTGAGATCAGTCTCCAAGTGGGAGATTGTTGGTTGTGGAGCCTGATTATCTTCTTGATTCAGGGTCTTTTTTTTCAACCATGTTTATACCCCATGAAGACTTTACACCCCAGAATAACGTACACTCGTCCACATGGGGGAGTGCAAGGGGGCTTACCCCCCATGTGGGGCCCAGGGGAAAGCAGGCCCCCAGAGGAAATATTTCCTTGTAAATGTATATTGTAATTTCATTGTAAATCTAGACCATTCATTATAAGGTCACATATCTAATGGCAGAATTTATGTTAGGGTTTTTTTCCCTAGAAGGAAACCCTCTTTTATGAGGGAAATGTATTGCGGCTATGTATCATAGAGAATATTGTATTCTGAGAGAGGAGACTGTGAGAGAAAGAAGAGGAAGTTACAACGGGTTTGTTGTAGGTTGTATCCCTTCATTTGTTGGATAATAATAAAGGAAGGACCTGGAAATTTCTTTGGTGGACGTATCCCACACTGGGTGAACCACGTATATCTCTATCTCTATTGTATTGTGTATCTTTTGTGTTTTATTTCCACATTTGTTTTATTTTATTTCTCTGTGATCCTGTTTTTCTAACAAATGGTTTTTCAATGCATTGTAATCTAATCCTAGCTAAATTATTAGGGTTGTAATCTAATTCAGGTTAATGGATTAGGGTTTTGGATGTTGTAGAATATCTAATGTATTATGAACAATGAAGTTAGTACAATGAAGAAGATAGAGGGGAGGATCTAAGTTAGGTTGGTTTGCTCAATTATGGGTTTCTAGTGTAAACCTCTATGTACTATGTGTGTGTCATTGTTGTTCTTTCTATTGTACTTAAGAATTTGTATCCATTTCTTCACTTGCATAGGTTTAAAACTTTCATCTAGTAATCAATCTAGGTTATTAGCTTCAGGGGGAATGCGTTTATTACTAGGTTTTAGCTTGTTCTTAATAGAGAAAGTTTTTCTTGGGTTTGTGATAAACCTAATTTTAGTGGAAGCTCCATGGCAGTGATTCTTGTGTGGAAGAGAATGATGAGAAGTTCCAAAATCTAGATTGAGACATTTATAAGTCAAAGATATGAGTTATGGAAGATAAATATGGAATATCTTATTGTAGATATAGAATAGTGGGTTGTTATGGATCTAGGTACAAAACCTACTGTAACATCAAAACAAGTCTGAGAGATGTTGGAAACAAAGGAAAGAAGTACAATTTGATGCTACCTCTCAAATTTGGTGTTGTTGAATGTCTTTGGAGAAGACAATGCAAATAAGCTAAGGGATAAGTGAGAATTTGTGTCAGTCAAAATCCCTAGGAAACAAGTTGTGTCTTCAAAAGAATACATATCATCTTAGGATGGATGATGGTGACTCCATCACAGAGCATCTAAATTCCTTTAATACTCAAGTGTAAGTCATCTTGTCTCTATTGATATTAAGATGGAGAAATAAGATAAGTGTATTGCCTTGTTATTTTCTTTGCCAAAATCGTGGGATAATCTAGTTGTAACAATTGGTAGTACTACTCAATCCACATTAAAGCTTGAGGATATAGTTGCATCCTTGTTATTTGAGGAAATGAGGAGGAAATACATGGAGGTTATGGCCAATGATCCCTTATTTGTGAGAGGTCACCATGTAGACAAAACTAAAAATAATTTTTCGAAGGGATGATCTAAATCTATAGGACAATCTATAAGGAAATGGTGGAAATGTGGTAAAGTTAGGAATTATAAGAAATAGTGTAAATTAAAAAATGTTTATAAAAGAAATGGATCTGATGATGCTCCTTTTACAAAATTAAATACCTCCTCAAAAGGAGGGACTTGTACTTGACATATACAAGTACATATTTAGATCATGATGCATGAATAGTTGAATCAGGTGCATATGTACATATGACTCGTCACAACGAGTGGTTTTTTGAATATGAACCTTGATAGTTAAAAGATAAAATATAAAAGACAACCCTTAATTTTGAGAATAAACCTTTAACTTAACAAATACCATAATTCATTCACACCATAAACAACAGAAGAATGTAGAGAGAACTCTTTTAAAGTAGGGTAGCACCATCAAATAATCCTTATGGAAGGAATCACTTCACAAGTCATGCTTTCTATGATACAATAATCAACATCCAATATATCTCAATACAATGATACTCGTGTATTTATATTTTGTCATGAGTATTTATAGGGGCCTATATCAACTACCCCTTATTATTATATTATTTTCTTAAACTACATATTAGGCCTATTCCATGATTATGGCCACATTACATTCATAATCCCCTTGGGTATTTCTCTAGGTACATTACATTCCACCCCCCTTCATATGTTTCATCCTCAAAACATGGGTGAAAGGCATATAAATATGATATATTAATAAACATAGTCAATTGGTACCATGCATGAGAATCCATATGATTAAATGTGGACATGGGGTCCAACCATGGCCTTTCCTTGATCATGATTATGGTTAGTACTTTACTTCCATATTGTCATTCTGATATTATGATATCTCCATGAATTGATTTCAGTCCTCCATGTACCTCCATACTCTTCATCTGATTTGCCAATAGGTATTGCAATCAGTTTCCCTACAAGGAATTATTCATGTGACCCCTTGTGCCCTTCTTGTTTAGTAAAAGAAACATCTTGTACTGTAATTTTCTTTTTCTTGTACCAAAGTTTCATAAAATTATTTTGCACATTAATATTAATTGTAACAACTAAGTGCATCCAAGGATATTCAAGAATAATATCCACATCATCCATATCTATAGCATGGAAATATGAATACCACACATAATTACCCATAAAAATATTCAAATATTTAAAAAATTGAACATTCTCACCCTCAAGTTGTATTATTTGAATATGTTTTGTGGGGACTTGCAATATTTTATCCAAGTTAACATTCATGAAATTATGCTTGCAATTAGGGTTAACATAAACAATGACCTTTTGTTGAATACATCCATGAACCTGTAATCAATAGTTGTCACTCAAGAATAAAACCTTAGTGATTTATTTATCCTTCTTCATAGCATGAGACCACCT
Organism: Picea mariana; assembly: GCA_032191745.1. Taxonomy (NCBI): domain Eukaryota; kingdom Viridiplantae; phylum Streptophyta; class Pinopsida; order Pinales; family Pinaceae; genus Picea; species Picea mariana. The sequence goes on along the minus strand of JASDQU010713674.1, from coordinate 5,419 downwards.
ATATAAAAATACTTGTTCATATTCTTCATTTGAAATTTATTTCATCTTGTCATAGTTAACCAAGTCACACCATATGACAACATCTTGTCTTAAACAATAGGGTAACAAATATCTCTAATCCTCCTTCCAAAATGACTTTGTCTTATTTATGTATTATTCAATACTAAGATCATCAAATTTTCTTGTATAATCCATCCTTATTACTATAACCCAAAAATAAAACTAAATTTTTGAAGAAATAACATACTTTTCAATGGAGCTCCTTTATGTGGCCAAGGTTTTGAGGTGACAAATTTGAAATGATCATAGCTCCCTCAATGTTGTTTGGAAAGTCTATTATGACCACAATTATGAAATTCCATGTTAATTTTGCATCTATTAGTGCTTGTTTTACATAAATCCGGGCACTCTATCAAAATATACTTTCTCTACAATCCATGAAATGATTATCGAAAAAAACCCTAAAATAACCAATTTTAAATCAGTGATAACTTCACTTCTTAAACTCCAATTTGTATGATTTTTTTTTTCTGAACTTGGGTATTTTTTGAGAGGAAATTAGATATATATATATATA
>JASDQU010713673.1:3096-26870 GCA_032191745.1 Picea mariana | reverse complement strand
AATTATCTCCATACTTGAATCCTTTTGGATTGACATCCCAATGTACATTGGAAATGCACTCACTCCTTTGGAATGTACTCAACATTATTTTTTATTGTTGTCACAGTTCCTCGAATTTTGAATAATACTTTGTATAACTTGGTATCCATGTAATGCTACCTTTCAACTATCTTAAATTACTCTTGAACTTCATACAATCTCTAATGCACTTAGCTTTGTGTAATTCCTCTACCAGGAGTTTGATTGCATCGTTCGAGAGCCAATCTGAACATAGTGTATTGATTTATGAATCTATTGGCACTCTTTACTTATATTCACCTTCATTTATGCACCCTTGAAGTTGTTAATTTCATACCATGCTTCTGTTGCACTACTCTAATAACCATGATGGAAGTACTACCCCCAAACTATGTGACTATTCCTTGGAGATGTTATTCTTATCTATAAGAATATACATTGCCTTCCTTTATTGAAATAATGACATCTTGACATATCAATTCATTTTTAAATGTTTTTTCCCTTAATGTCCTACCTTATCTGTACATTTGGTTCTTTGGGAGTGAATGGACTTTCACAATTCCATTCACTATATGATCTACTCTTATTCCCATATTCCATTGAGCACTATGAATAACATAAATAGATTTTATGTAGTGGCTTCCTAAGACTTTATGGTTGCATCGAGACTCATACCCTAACATTCTTCAGTCTTGACCTTTGATAATATTGTGATTTATTCTTGAAATAAAATTCAGCTCTTCATGTTTCTCTACTCATTATTGATACTAATTCTAAACTCTCTAATATTCTATAAGATCATATGTCCATATTCCCATTATTTTCATAGCCATATGAACCTATGATATATGAATTATCATGTATTGTAGATGGTTTTCTAGCCTAGCATCCCCATATGATATTCATAATTATCATCTAGAATTATTTTTCCAAACATAGTTCTATTGAAAGTCCCTTATATTACAGACTGAGTAAATTCATCTTCAATCGATAGCTTCCTCAAGCATTCATTCCCCATTTTTAACAACTAACCTTGTCTTGTTCCTCATACCTGAAGACACCAATATGATAAAGACAATTTTCTATGATTTATCAACAACCTTAATCTTTGATTGCAACACATTTATTATATAAGATAACAATTATAAAAATCATGGTTAAAGGAAGTAGATAATTCTGGTAACATATGCACAAGTTTTCCTCTTTATGATCGTCATAAATCTTCTTTATGAATTCCTGTGAATTATGTTTCTTATCTCACAATTCAGGGTCATTACATGGTCTACTCCATCCAATACCTCTCTAATGACTACTTTCTTGCTCAATTATGAATTTTTATTGGAGAGTTAAAGTTATTTGATTCTTACCCAAAAACTCCTTTTGATCACCTTTCAACCTTGTGCAATTCTAAACTGTGCTTAAGCATTCTCAAACTTGATCCTTTGGAAATTTGATAGCATATAAACTCGATTCCCTCATGACCATATGTTGGACATTCTTTCCATTTTTTATCTTCATCTGATCTTCGGGCTATTAAATACATCCTAGTAAAGTTTCAGGCCAATTAGTACTTTTGGCCTTGAATGCTACAGGTACCTTCTACTCCCTCCTGTGCATTTTTTTGTGTGCCTAGATTTATAATTTAGATCCATGACCAGGTTAGATGGCTCGAAATATTTCCATATACTTCTCCTATGCCTCAATCTGATTCCTGAGAAGGAAGTTATGGCCTTCAAAAGTTAATTTTGGCTTAAAATTTACTCTCGATTGTATGGGTTGTAAATCACTCATCCTAACCCCATTTGATGAATGGGATACACCATTAGAAATATATATCCAAGATATATAATTCAAACTATATATTTTAGGGCCTCAAAAATTACCTACAAAATATAACCTGGAAAACACTGAAACTTTCCAATAATTTTCATTATTTTTTTATAATTTTAGCTTCCTTATTCTAACTAGAATGTTGACATGGAACCTGATTTGACATGGAATATCGATGTGGCACAATGTCAACCCCTACACTATCATATTTTTCCCATCATCGTTGGTCTTCTTTGATCTTTTTACTTTCCTCTTTCTTTACCCGCACTAGCATGCATTAGTTAAATCTTCGAGCCCCACATCCCTTGACTGCCATGCGGAACCTTTATATTGGGTCGCAAGGACAGGTGGGATCCATCCCACACCCATTATCCATGTGCGTGTGAAATTTCACTTCCTTTTTATCATAGGATTCCAATAATGATTTATGACTTGCAATGCCATTCAAGCCCCCCGCTACCCCACTGAAAGTTAACACATGGGGAGGGGCCGAAAGACTTAACCATAGTTAAGTCCATGGGATGTGTCACGGATCAGAATATTTCAGAACCACATAATTTATTTAACATAACCACCCCATTCCCCCTGAAATTGATATGAGGGTGATGTGTGTCCTGGGATTGGGGTCCCATCGTGTAGGAAACTTGTCGCGATTCTAGCACCAACTCACCTACCACCATACACTTGCCACATTTGTCATGGTTGCCACCTAGAAATCCTTTACCTACCACCATGTTAGTACACATCAACCTTTGGCCACATAAGTTGACACGTTCCCCCCCCACATCATACTGACATCAACATATAGAAAAATACTCAAATTTTTCCAAGTTTAAAATTTTTGCAACTTTCCAAAAATTGCCCAATTTTTCCCAAATTTGAAAATTATTTTGGGACACCATTACATATATGTAATTAAACTCCTTACGACCAAAATTTCCCCTATGTATACCAAATTAACATTGGAAAATGAAATTCAACACCTAAATTCCTGTCAAATTTATCGATAATTCTTCCACAGGAATTGGGAATTTTTCTCACTTTCTCCCAATTACACCAAGGCACACTACAATATAGAAGTCGACCAATCATTGTTCTAAAATTTCTCAGATTGAGATTCAAATTCGTGAATTCCTCATCAATTTAACAATAGAAATTGGTTCTTTTACCCAATTTCACCTAGCTACTCTGGGTTTTTTCCATGGATGCACTATAACTTGAAATTTGGCGATATACAAACCCAAATTTTCCCAATTTAAAGAAAAAAATGATTATTTCTCTTTCCTGAGTTCATATCTTTCAAATTCCCTGTGAATTTTTCCCAAATTCACAAGAATACTTTTAGCATACTCTCCAACTAAATTTATTCAATTTGATATGTGCGCTATGGTAATTTTCCCATCTAGTCCCAATGTTCAAAATTGGAGCTCTGATACCATTTTGTAATGTTCCCAGAAAACCAAGATGGGCCACTCCACACAAAACTCTCCCCTTTTACAAATCTAATACCACTTTCTAACATCCCCAACCCCGAGCTGGGATATGCCACATCAAAATTTCTAACCTCTGATTCCATTTAATTAAATAGAATTTCTCTATACATTATGAGATTTAAGTAGAAAAACAAAATGAGTCATAAATAATAATTATTACAGAGATTCCATAATAGTAAATATATAATTACAGACACAATAATTAAAATAACTGATGCAAACCCCCTATCCCTCCAAAGGGATGCACGACCTCCCATTCAAGATCTTCTGGTTCTAGAGCCGAAATGGCTCTTCTGATTCCAAACTGGAACCCTTCGAATGAACACACAGGTCCCTCACTAATGCTCGGTTGGATTTTCCAAGCGCTAAGCGTGAGCTCCCACCGCACATGACCAAGAGCCGTGACCGCACTCCTATCCTTCCTGCCTTTCATGAATCGTGATTCGGGGTTTCTCGAGGGAGAGACCCTCGACTCTTCAATCAACGAATGCCAAAAAAGGGCTTAGCAATGGTTACACCCCCCCATTCAAGCCTCAGTACACGTGACCCTCTGTTGTGACATCGCGCTAAGTGAGAAAGGGTGCTTATCATGGATCGAGACTTCACGAGTCAAGCATCCCGCTCCTTTGTCTTTCGAATCCCCGGTTGCCGAAATGATGAAATAGGGATCTATCTAGGAGCTAGCCTCTCTCATATGCTCGTGACATGACCTTCGGCTAGGCTCAAATCCCAACACCTAATCCTTCAGGTTTTTGCATTTCACGAAATCAGGGTACAAGGAATATCTCTGCTCCTTACAATCCCCATTGCCAAAATGCTGAAATGTCTTGGCATTCGATAAATGGCTCAGAATAACCCCTAAGATCTACAACCCACATCTGACCTTACTATTTCTCTATTTCGCGATTCAAGGTTTTGGGAGACAAGGGCCTCTGTCCTTCCAACTCACGATACCTGAAATTGTGATGTGGACCAACAGTCTATATCCACCTGTGATCGATGGTTTCTATCCCTCCTGAGATTTGGATGTCAAGAAGCCCTCGCCACTAACCTCCTCATAGCTCCACCTTATCCAACGACTTGCGGGGTTTTGGTGCTTCTCCTCGAGGACTTTCCACCATCTGTTCAGATCTCTGAGAATCACCCTCACTGCTAACCTCCTCGAAGTTCCACCTTATCCAATGGCTTGTGGGGTTTCGGTGTTTCTCCTCAAGAGATTTTATTCGCTTCAGACTTAGAAGATTTTCTAAGTCTTCAACGACTTGGTCTTTGCTTCTTCCTAGGAGATGGGTTTTTCTGGGTCTCGATAGCGCTTCTCTGAAATGTTATTCCTCTTGAGATTCACCTTGTGTAGGCCTCGAATTCCCACACACTCCTTGCATCTAAGGGATTTTGATAACTCGTATCCAAGGGGTTTCTCATAAAGAGATTCCTCCTAATCTCCTAGTGTTCTCTCCTCACTCGATGCACACCTTCAAAGATTCAATGAAGAGAAACAATTGAAACTGGAAAACTCGCAGTCACCATTTCATTCACTTGTTTATGGGACACAAGAATAACAGAAAAGACAACAAAATCTAAACACAACTACACAACACGCATTTGGATCAATTTTCCCTCTTGTTATATTCACAAGTGCCCAATGGCTACAAAATACATTCAAATTACATTAAATCAAAAACTGAGATCTCCTGCTAACTTACAATTCTCCCTTATAGCTAATTTCTCTTTGCTTTGCAGCTAACCCCAACTAGGCGTACAAACTTCTAATTAACTCAAAATGATTTATAGGGTTTCCCTTGGCTATTTGACTAATCTAAAATTCATCCCACGTTATCTTAGTTCAGTCACATTCGAGAGACGTAGTGGAAACTCTTGCTCTGTTTACGATTTTCAAAATGTGCCTGAAAGGGTAAAATTCAGCACTGGTTCAAGCATGCCTCCAAAGGTAAATTCTGGCATTGAGTGAAGGCAGATTTCAAAATCGATTGTAACTGCCCACGTTGAAGTTCTGGAAGAACTCTCATGTGCTGAGTGGTCCCGCCTCTGCGGGCTTGCCAATGATGCTCCAACATCATACTCTCCTTGACAAAAATTCATGGACCCCTATCCATGAGCTCTTCTACTGACTTTCCCTGCTTCTGAATAGAAGCTTCGTTTTCCCAACTGGCATCTTCTATTGGTTGCCCCTTCCATTTGACCAGATATTCAAAATAAGTCTTCCTCCTGGTCTTCCTACCAATCTTCTGATCAACAATTTTCTCCATCTGCGGCTTTTCTGCCACAAGCATATGTTTCTCCCACTGAAATTTTTCTTGAGCTTCTGACCCTTTCGTTTCATCTTTCTTGTATGGATACAGGTCTAAAACATTGAATATGGGTGAAATGCCCACACCATCTGGGAGCTCAATCTCATAGGCGTTTACATCAAGCTTCCTCAAGATCTTATAGGGTCCTATCTTTTTCATCTTCAACTTGTTGTATGTTCCCTTAGGGAATCTTTCCTTCCTTAGATGTGCTAAAACCTGATCTCCTACTTCAAATTGAAGTTCCCTGTGATGTTGATCAGCTCTGTGCTTGTATTTCTGATTAGAACTCTCCAACTGTCCTTTGATCTAGCTATGGAGTCGCTCCATCTCCATAGCAAAATCCTCTACTCCAGCGCTCCTGATATCACCCTTTTCCAAGTCTCTCAACTCAGACACTCCCTTGGGTTGCATTTCATATAGTATCTGGAATGGGCTCCTTCCAGTGCTCCTGTTTGGTGAGTCATTGTATGCAAATTCTACTTGTGGTAGAATCTGATCCCACTGGTTAAGATGTTCAGTAACTAGACTCCTTAATAAATTCCCCAAACTTCTATTTACGAGTTCACTCTGCCCATCTGTTTGAGGGTGATAAGATGAGTTGAAGGACAGATTCGTCCCCATCTTCTTCCACAACATCCTCCAAAAGTGACCAACAAATTTTGTGTCTCTGTCTAAGACAATGCTCCTGGGTAGGCTGTGAAGTCTCACAACTTCTTTGAAAAATAGATTTGCAACATGCGTTGCATCACCGGTCTTCTGGCATGGGATGAAATGTGCCATCTTTGAAAATCTATCCACCACCACAAATATAGAATCAAATCCTCTTTGTGTTCTTGGCAATCCCAAAATAAAATCCATGCTTATTGCATCCCAAGGCCTCTCTGGTATTGGCAATGGTTGATACGACCGAGTGTTCTGTATTTTCCCCTTAGCATGTTGGTAGATTCTACATCTATTCACCAATTTTATCACTTATGTTCTCATACCTGGCCAATAGTATGAGTTTCTCAACTGTGCACACATTTTATCATGGCCGAAATGCCCAGCCAATCCTCTGTTGCGTTTTTCCTTTAGAAGATTATCCCTTATTGAGAATGTTGGTATGCACAGCTGATGTCCTGTGAATAACAATCCTTCCTGAATAATGTATTTTGTCCACTGACTTCTATATCTCAACACAAGATTATCACATACCTCATATGCCTCCTTGAAATCTACATCATCATGATACATGTCCTTAACGTGTTCAAACCCCAAGGTCTTCCCCTAGAATTCCTACATGATCAAACATCTCCTGCTTAACGTATTGACAACCTTGTTAGCATTACCCGCAATATGTTTTATGAAAAAAGTAAAATTTTGCATAAATTCAACCCATTTTGCATGCTTTTCATTCATTTTTTCCTATCTAGTGATGAATTGCAAAGCTTTGTTATCGCTATACAAGACAAACTCTTGCGGGACAAGATAATGCCTCCATTTCTTCAAATCTTGAATTATGGCGTAAAACTCCCTGTCATATGTGGAGTATTTCTTGTTTGTCTCATTCAGGTTCTCGCTGAAATAGGCAACAGGTCTATTATCCTGACTCAAAACTGTTCAAATCGCAATTCCGCTCGCATCACATCTCACCTAAAATGTCTTTTCAAAATTCGGCAAGACTAGAATTGGTCGTTCCGTTATATTCTCCTTTAATATGTTGAAGCTCCTTTCGGCCTCCTCTGTCCATTTAAAAGACTTGTGTTGCTTATTTACTGTATCCATCATGGGTGCACAAATCCCACTGAAGTCTCTAATGAACTTTCTATAAAAAATTGTTAAACCATGAAATCTCCTTACCTCGAACATGCTCCTTGGTGAAGGCCACTCCCTGATCGCTTTCACCTTCTCTGGATCCATCTTTAGTTCATTCGAAGAGATCTTGAAACCTAGATAAATGAGTTATGTCTTCATAAAAGAGGACTTCTTCAAGTTGATCAGTAGTTTCTCCTACTGTAGCATCCTCATTACTAGCATTAGGTGCCTCAAATTCTCCTCTTTAGTCTTGCTAAAGATTAGTATATCGTCCGGATATACAACCACGAACTTGCCAATGAAATCTTTCAGAATTTGATTCATGAACCTCATAAAAGTACTCGGGGCATTTGTTAAGCCAAATGGCATAACCAACCACTCGTATAGACCTTCGTTTGTCTTAAAGGTTGTTTTCCATTCATCTCCTTCTCTCATTCTAATATAGTGATATCCACTTTTCAGATCTATCTTAGAAAATAAATTTGCTCCACTTAAGAAATCCATTAAATCATCCATTCTTGGAAAGGGAAATCTGTACCTGATGGTGATCTTGTTGATGGCTCTCGAGTTTGTGCACATTCTCCATCCTCCATATTTCTTTGGGCTCAACACAGTCGGTACTACACATGGACTCAAGCTCTCTCTGACCAAACCTTTGTCTAGAAACTCTTGGACTTGGTGCTTCACTTCTTCATTTTCTCGAGGTGCAATCTATAAGCTACTTTGTTTGGAAGACTTTCCCTTGGTATTAAGTCGATATGATGACTGGTACTCCGGATGGGTGGCAATGAGTTTGGCAACTGATCCACCACTATATCAGCAAAATTATCGAACAGCTCCTGAATTTCTTCAGGCAAATCATCCATTGATGTACTCATAAGGATGACTCTCGGCCTCCTCACCATAGCGAACTACATCTCATGTTCTTCCTTGACATCTTTCAGGAGTTCCTTCCTACTCAAGAGAAGTATGCTTGTGATGGCTTTCTCCTTTACTCTGTTCTCCTCCATTGGTAACAACATATGCGTCCTACCATTCTTTTCTAATGTATATGTGTTTTTCTTCCCATCATGAATGGCATTTTTGTCAAACTGCCATGGTATTCCCAACAGAATATGGCATACGTCCATGGGAATTAGATCACATAGTATTTCATGTTTATATCCTCCTATTTTAATTTCAACCAAGCATTGTTTAGTGATCATTGCCTGGTGTCCTTTTTACAACCATGAGACTTTGTATGGTTTTGGATGTCCAATTGTCTTCAACTCCAATTTCTCCACCATCTTTGTGGATACTAGGTTGTCATTACTCCCACTGTCAATGATCACCTTGAATACTTAATCCTTAGTCTTGCAAGCTATCCTGAAGAGACTCTTTCTCTGCACTGGTTTTTCAATTTTTGCCTCTGGTTTTAAGAGAACTTTTCTCAACATCACAGATGCTCCATCCTCTGCCCCTTCTACCTCAACATATCTTCATTGTGCTTTTGAAATGTGAGCTTCTCCTCCTTCCTTCTTATTCTCGGGACATTCCCAATACATGTTCCCTATCTTTCCACAATTATAGCACATTACTCCTCCTTTGCCTCTTCCTCTAGAAGATTTTCTTCCACCACTCTGTCTCCCTTGTGAACTTCCTCCTTGTTCTGAGTGATTGTGTGGTTTCTCATCCTCGTCCTTAGGCTGATGTGCTCTATCATGGTTAAATCCCTTGCTTTTTCTTGGGATCGATCCTTTACCTCTTCCTCGTTGGTTTTGTTTTCTAGCTAGATTCTCCTCTGCCTTCAGCGCAAACTGATAAGCATCTTCCATAGTCCTCACTGACATCATGCTAAGTTCATCCTACATTTCATATCTAAATCCATTTATATATCTTGGGACTCTTTCTTCGTCTCTCTCCCTTTATCTAGTTCTGATGTTCAGCCAGTAGAAATCCTCGATGTACTCCTTGACTATCATCCCTTTCTGTCTCAGGTTCTGTAGCTTCCTGAACAGATTGATCTAGTATTCTTTGGGTATGAACTTAGCCTTTAGTTTGGCTACCTTCCTGTCCCAACATTTTATCCTTTATTTTCCTTTACTTATCCTCTCATCCTATAGTTCGTCCCACCACAGTGTTGCATGCCCTTTTATCTTGGTGACTGCCTGCTTCACCTTCTTCTCCTCATTGACATCTTCATAGTCGAATTGTTTTTCCATGGACCTTATCTAGTCCGATAGTTCTTCAGCATCTAGATTTCACTCGTACATGGGGACCTCTATCTTAGCTCTGCCTCCCAATCTGGCAACTACTCTCAACAAACGTTCTTCTGCAAAATCCTCTCCTGTATCTTCTTCAACCTCAAACTCTTCACTTTCTGCATCACTGACATCCCCAATGTTAGCTGCTCTTCTCTGTGTTGCTTCCATTGTTTCCAATTGGGCGCAAAGCTCTCGCATATCCCTCTCTACAACATGGTTGGCTAAAGGTGGCTCTCGTCTTCTTGGCAAAATTATGTTGACTATTTGTCACACACAGAGTACATCTCTGAGTTCTCTATCTCCTTCTTTTCTCTTGCTTGAAGTCTACAGACGAAGAACTTAGGATCTGATACCACTTGATGCAGACCCCCTATCCCTCTGAAGGGCTACACGACCTCCTAGTTAGGATCTTCTGGTTCTAGAGACGAAATGGAACCTCTGATTCCAAACCAGAACCCTTTGAATGAACACACAGGTCCCTCCCTAATGCTCGGTTGGCTTTTCCAAGCGCCAAGCATGAGCTCCCACCACACACGACCAAGAGTCGTGACAACACTCCTATCCTTCCTGCCTTTCATGAATCCTGATGCAGGTCTTCTTGAGGGAGATACCCTCGACTCTTCAATCACCGAATGCCAAAAAAGGGCTTAGCGGTGGTTACCCCACCTGTTCAAGCCTTAGTCCACATGACCCTCCACTGTGACCTCATGCTAAGTAAAAAAGGGCGCTTATCAAGGATCGAGACTTCATAAGTTAAGCGTCCCACTCCTTTTTCATTCGAATCCCCGGTTGCCGAAATGCTGAAATAGGGCTCTAGCTAGAAGCTATCCCTCTCCCATATGCTCGTGATGTGACCTCTAGCTAGGCTCAAATCCCAATGCCTAATCCTTCAGGTTTTTGCATTTCGTGAAATCAGGGTACAAGGGACATCTTTGCTCCTTGGAATCCCCGGTTGTTGAAATGATGAAATGTCTTGGCATTCGATCAATGGCTCACAATAACCCCTGAGATCTACGGCCCATGTTCGACCTCGCTATTTCACGATTCGGGGTTTTGGGAGACAAGGGCCTCTGTCCTTCCATCTTGCGATACCCAAAATTGTGATGTGGACCAACAGTCTAGATCTGCCTGTGATCGATGGTTTCTATCCCTCCTAAGCTTTGGATGTCAAGAAGCCCTCGCCCCTAACCTCCTCACAGCTCCACCTTATCCAATGGCTTATGGGGTTTCGACGTTTCTCCTCTAGGACTTTCCACCGTCCGTTCAGATCTCTGAGACTCGCACTCACCACTAACCTCGTCGCAGTTCCACCTTATCCAACAGCTTGCAGGCTTTCGACATTTCTCCTCGAGAGATTTTACTCGCTTCAGACTTAGAATATTTTCTAAGTCTTCAAAGACTTGATCTTCACTTCTTCCTAGGAGATGGGTTTTTCTGGGTCTCGATAACACTTCTCTAAAACATTATTCCTCTTGAGCTTCACCTTGAGTAGGCCTCAAATTCCCACGCACTCCTTGCATCTAAGGGATTTCGTTAACTCGGATCCAAGGGGTTTCTCACAGGGAGATTCCTCGTGATCTCCTGGTGTTCTCTCCTCACTTGATGCACACCTTGCAGAGCTTCAATGAAGAGAAACAATTGAAACTGGAAATTTCACAGTCACCATTTCTTTCACTTGTTTATGGGACACAAGAATAACAGAAAAGACAAGAAAATGTAAACACAATTGCACAACATGCATTTGGATCAATTTTCCCTCTTGTTATATTCACAAGTTCCCAATGGCTACAAAATACGTTCAAATTATAGTAACTCAAAAACTGAGATCTCCTGCTAACTTGCAGTTCTCCCTTACAGCTAATTTCTCTCTGTGTTGCAGCTAACTCCAACTAGGTGTACAAACTTCTACTTAACTCAAAAAAAATTCTAGGGTTTCCCCTGGCTACTTGCCTACTCTAAAATTCATCCTACGCTATCTTAGTTTCGTCTCATTCCAGAGCCATAGTGAAAACTCCTTCTCTGTTTATGATTTTCAAAACGTGCCTCAAAGGGTAAAATTTGGCACTGGTTCAAGTGTGCCTCCAAAGGTAAATTCTGGCGTTGAGTGAAGGTGGATTTCAAAATATTTTCTAACTGCCCACATTGAAGTTCTGGAAGAAGTCTCACATGTTGAGTGGTCTTTCCTCTGCGTGCTTGCCAACGATGCTCCTGCATCAATAACGCATAAGAGACACTTATCTTTGATGAATAAATAACAACTATGTACAGACCTTCCATGTTCCTTCGATCCATAGACCAAACTACTCATAATATCAGTAGTGCATCACCCTCGAGCTGGGGATAAACTCTACCAGAGAAAAGGGAGTCCTAAGCCAATCTAAGGTTTGATAATATGTAGAATTTCTCAGTCCAAGTGCCCAACTAGTGCATCTATCCTATAGTCTCTCATTGCCCACATGCTTGTCCCACCCTAGGAAGTGTGTCCCTTCTCTTCTCAACAGTCCCTCAGCTTCCCCACTTCCCTTTCAAGACTTCAAAAATAGGTTGGATATGAAGTCTTGTTTCTCTGTCGCTATTTTCTAGTGCACCAAGGAACAATTCTGAGTACTTTCTCCCCCATAGAAAACTACTCACGGGCCCAAAAAAATACTTCTTCAACACACGAGCCTAAGAAACCACCTCTTCAACATACGGGCTTGACAACTCACATATTTGACATATGGGCTTGACCAACTACCTCTTCAACATATGGGCCTAATAACTCGCCTCTTCAACCTACAACAATACCAGGTACCATTATCGATGGTAGCATGGAGGAGTAAAATGTAAGAGTGATGAATGAATGATAGACAAAAGATGGGAATTACACTCTATCCCCAAATATATTTGCATGTGTCCTTTAAGACACATGGTACTCAAGGGACTCCCTTGTCCCTATTTTAGAATCTTAGGATATATTTATATCCATAACTTTAGCTTTAAGGAATATTAATATAATATCCCATTGGGATTAATCCCCCTTAGTGTATGCCCTTTCCTACAATCTTATCCCCATTTACATTTGTCGTGGATTCTATCCCCCCATACTCATTTGTGGGTCGGTCTGCAACAGTGATGCACTTTATTAATGATATGAGTGTTTACATATTACAATAATAGGCTACCTTTCATTTATCATCTAGGCTCTCTGTTCTAATAATCACATAAGCCTTCTCACCTATAACAACCTAGCTCACCAACTTAAAAAACATATTTACATTTACAAGTGGGGATCGACCTCATGTATTATGCAATGCAATTGGAGAAGTGATCGAGCAATGTGATGAAAAACAAACTTATGCTATATATTTCATCAGCAAGAACCTAATTTCTATAAAACTCAATTATATGGTAACACAAAAAAATCCTTGCTATTGTGTATTCTACAAATGAGTTTCATTACTACAATTAATAATTTATCTTGTGTTTCTACACATCGATCACTCTATCATCCACTACTTAATGAATAAACCCATCACTCATGGTACAGTGACTAGGTGGCTATTGCTACTACATGAATTTGACATCATCATCCTTGATAGGATTGGCAGAGATAGTGTTGTTGTTGACTTCCTTTGAGATATAGTTCCTATTAAGAATGTTTTCCTTGATGAAGACTTATTTTCACTATCTACTAACACTCTATTGTTTGCAGATATTGCAAATTACTTGGTTTTACAAAACATTCCAACACATATTTGATCAGAAGAATGAAAAAGTATTACTACTCAAAGTGACTGATATTCCTAGATTCAAGGATACCTCGTTTAGACCAGGCCCAATTATATGATTTGATGTTATGGTTCCAGAAGACAAAATTCATGAAATCCTTAAAGATTGTCATGATGGGCCCTTTGGAGGCAACTTTGCGGACAAGATGATTTCTCATAGAATGTTTAATCAATGGTACTACTTGACCACTATTTTTGATGACGCTTGGAAGTACATGATCATTTTTGATACCCTCCAAAGAATAGAATGACCTGTCCAATTAGATGAAATCCCACTTCAAACTTATCTCATGGTGGATCCCTTTGAAAAAGGGGATTTGTACTACATGGGACCTATTAACCTGCCATGTAATCAAGATACCTATATATTGGTTTGCAAATACTATGTTACTAAATGGGTCAATACTAGAGCACTCTTGAAGGCCACATAATAGTTAGTGGTAAAGTTTCTCTATGGATAAATCCTTACCCAATTTGGGGTACCATGGGAAATTGTTATAGATGGAGGGGAATAACTCACTTGAAATCTCATTCAGACCATCATAAATAAAGATCATATATGACATAGGATAATGAAAAACTACCATCCACTAGATAATGAGTAGGTGGATGGCACTAACTATAATATTGAGTCTATATTGACCAAGGCCATGCGACTCTATCTCAAATATTGGGTCAATGGAATACTAGAAGCTCTTTGGGCTTATGGTACTAGATGGTGAAACATGATAGGTTTCACCATATATGAACTTGTATATGATAAATATGTTATCCTTTCCTTAGAGTTTGAAGTTGAGACACTAAAAAATGCACTACAATTGGGCATGCATGGACCTCTCAGAAGCCCAACATAACCACCTGAATTATAATAATGAGTTGTATGAACTTCTTCAAGATCCAGTGAATCACGCCTCCATTGTTCAATAATTGAGATCTAGATGGCATGACAAGCTTATCAAGAAAAATGAATTACAGGTGCGAGATTGGGCCCTTTTGTATGGTTATCAGTTAGGATTTTAAGGTAAAGTTTTGCATTCATTGGCTCACACTGTATGAAGTTGATATTGTATCAAAAACTATTATCCAAAGATGTCTTCATTTGTGATTTTTATACTCATTCAAACTTCGATATTGTTCATGAAATGGCTATTCCATATGTACCTACAAGAAATTAATCTCTTATCACATAATATTTGAAAAAAAATAAAATTTAAATAAATAAATAATAATAATGATATTAATAATAATGATAATGATAATGATGATAATAATAATAATAATAATAATAATAATAATAATAATAATAATCTCGATGTGAAAACCTCCTTTGGGGCACATTTGGATAGATGTAATCTAAATACAAGTCTTTTGGCAAATGGTATTTGTAACAAAAAATAAAAATATAATAAAATTATTATTAGGAAAACCTCCTTTGGGGGTGAAGTTGGACAAATGTAATTTGAAAATGATCCTATAGTGGATAATATTTTCAAATAAAAAAAAGAGAGAAGAGTAAGAAGAAAAATAAAATATAATTGTCTACCCAATATCTTGTTCTGTTATAGATTGTAGGTATCAAATGGATGATATGATATAGGACCTTCTATTATTGTAGAATTATATTTTACTATAGATCCTTTTGTTGCAATAGATCCTTTTGTTTCAATACATCCTTCTATTGTTACAAATATCTCTATTTATACATAACTTTTTGATGTTACAAATCATTCTTATACTATGTCAAATCTCTATGTTGCTGCAAATCTCTCTACTGCTACAAATCGTTCTACTACTATCAATATTTATATTGTTGTAGATCCTTCTATTTTTTCATATATATATATATATATATATATACTACTATATATCCTTATGTTGTTGTAGACCCTTCCACTTCTACAACATATTTTATAAATGATGATGTCCTTCTTCTCTACGCCATCTACTTCACTACATAAATTCAGTCTTCTTTAAAAAATTCAGAACCTCGGCATGCTATATGATGCAGGCCCCCTACCCTCCTAGGGTTATGCGACCTCCTAGTCACTAGATCTTTCTTATTATTTAGTCGGATCGACTCTTCGGGATCCCTTTTGGACCCAAATCAATGTTACATAGGCCCCTTTTCCTCGGTGTGCAAGTCCTGTTAGACCCGTCTGGTTTTCATGGTCAAGATTTGACCGATATCAATATGCCTGTCGATCAATGGTTCACAAAAATATCGGGCCGCTAATGTGCTCACCCTTTATGGAAGATCCCTATCCCTGATACCTGAAATTCCTCGCCTGATCTTCCTTTGATTGTGCCCGTTGATATTTTTTATCAATGAGATCAACAACTCTTATTCATTTCGGCCTATGAACTTGTGCGTTCATTAATTTCACCTCTTCTCCCCAAAATGACTCCCTACCATCGATTTCCCATCTCATATTGATGGACCAAATTCTCTTCGGATTTTCAGCCTTCGAAAATCTCAACTTCTAGTGCTCCACACGCTCCATCTTCTAAGCACCTTCTTCGCATGTTTCCTCAGACTATGTTCTTGCGTGACCATGAGATTACCTGTTAAATCTTACGCACCTTCAATCCCCCCTTAAATGTTTTGGGACCATCGATCTCCTGATCTTAATGGTACCTTTGGATTGATGGTTCATATCTTCCCTCTCCAAATCAACGAAAGAGATCTATTTGTGATTTTAGACTTCAGGGTTTTGAAATCTCAAGCCCTCTCTACCTCCATATGGAAATCTTCCAAAATTAATGATCTATGACCACTTGTCTCATTTCTTCTATGGCCATGATCTATTCTGTGAATCCAGCCTTTGGGGCCTTCAATTCTCAAACCTTCCTTTTTTCTAGACAGATTTCTTCGAAATGGCTCGATCTCCCTCCACGTGTCCTTCAAATTGACGACTCTGCTCCCACTTTGGGACTTTGTCCTCCTCAACCAGATCAATGGTCCTATGACTCCTTCCTCAATCAACGTCTGAGATCTTCTCTAGGTCTTCAAACCTGTCCTTCCTGCACTTTCCTATGAAGTCCTATATATGACACCACATGTCCTCCTTCACATCGATGGTTCTCATCGTTTCTAGGACTTCAGCCTTTGGCATTCTCAAATCTCAACAACCACAAATCTTCGAAGTGAAATCTTCTGGAGTGCTAGATCTTTTGACACTAGTCCTCTCTTGATCCAACGACTATTCAATGGATGTCTAATGGAGTGAATCTCCATCCTCCATGTGTCCCTTCGCAGATCAACAACCCACGTTATTCCTTTCGGATCAACAACCCTTAATCTTTTCAGCCTTCGACACTTAAAAACTTTCTGAAACTTCTTTCCATAAAAACCCCGGAGTGAAATCCTCCGAAGTCCACAATCTAGTGACACTTGTCCTCTTCCAGATCCATGACTATTGTTCACTTCAACTGCTTGGGCTTATGTGATGTCAACCCTTTCTCCTTCGTTTTCTCCTGAAGTGATTTCACCTAGAAGTCACGATCTTTTGCCATGTGTCGCCTTTCTATACCTGATGTCTCAAATTCTCTTCAGGCATTCACGATTCGATAGTTTCAAGTCTCAAATAGAAACTCTAATGTAAATTTCCCCAGAGCTCGTGATCAAATGACAAGTGTCCCCTCTACAGATCGACGACTCTCAGCTCTTTGTCTATTCTTCCTTTGGGTGTTTCATCGTTACACCTCCGCCTCCTTCTAGATATCATGACTTGCCGATGTGTGTCCCACCAAATCTAACGGTTCAGATTCCCTACGGCTCCTCAGCTCTTCAAGATTCAGGTGTTTCAACCTTTTGTGTGCTCTTTCCTCCCATAGCGTCTTCACCCGAACTTGATGTATTTCTGCCACACGTCATCCCAAATGATGGACAATCCCAAATGACTTCGGGACTTTGGGAATTCGAAAATTTTACTCTCTTGTGTATAAAAAATGTTAAATCTTGTGCACCTTCTCATGATCATACGATGACTGGTCCTTTCATGGTCAGATCCGATGGATGGGATAAGTCCCCCTCTTCTGTGGTTCCTAATGTCACTGGACATTGATCTAATGGTCCATGTTCCTCCCTATAGTCGATCTAACGATGGTTTTCACTCCTCCTCCTGAGCTTCTGAATTTTCACGGCTTATGAGGATTTAGTCTGCGTTCAAAGCTTTCAGCCTTTGAACTTCCTCCTGCGAATCTGACTATTTGGATCTTTCCTACGCTTTTGAAAGAGTTATCTCTTCAAAGATTTTGGAATTAGAATAAATATGTCTCCTACACACTCCTTGAATTATCTCTTCTAAGATTTATCTTCTCAAAGATTTCGATCTCCCACGCACTCCTTGCGGTTATGGGATTTCTTCAAACTCAAATTTGAAGGATTTCTTGAAAATAAATTCTTCTCACCGTCTTGGCATTCTTCTTGCTCGATGCACACCTTGTAGAGCTCATCCTTAGAGAGTGTTCAGTAACTGTGTTTTCCTCTGAATTCATAAAAGAGTTCTTCCTATGCACTCTTGCACTTCTACTGATGAAGGTTCAACAGTATCTCTCATGATCTTTTACTGAGGTTCACTGACCTCTGTCAACGCACTCCTTGCACTTGGAAAATCTAAGACAAGAAACAATTGAAACTCATACACTACTTCACCAGTTAATACATCCAAACGTGAATGACACATAAAATCATAACATTGAACACAAATACATAAGCACACTATGTGCAAGAAAAACTTCTTTTATATTATCTCTATGTGTCTATATAGATGTTTTACAAAAACTGGACTATAACAGAGTCCCAGTTCTCTCAAGTTCTCCTAATCTAAATCTACCCTGAGTTCTTCTTCTAAAACCTTCTACGATCTTATCATATCTTATTTTTCAAAGATCTCTCTCTCCTTACAAAATGAGGGCTCTACGAGCTTACCCTCTCTACTGCCTTAGTGTTATCATTGTCTCAGTTACGACACCATACTCCTACGACTACATTCCATAAATGTTTATTCAGACCGGACTAGAATCTGGACCATCTACATGCAACCATTTAAGGAAACCATATCCACTACCTATACAAAGGGATGGCCTGGCATTTATCATCCTTACAAAACAAAATCCATATAGGATCATATTTAAAATTTAAAAATGGGAGGGTCGATGCCTCTCCCTTTCTCCATTGTGCATCTGCATGTTGGCATGCTGGTGCATTTCTGAGGTGGATCGATGCTCCTGCATCATACTCCACCACCGGGAAAATCATGAGCTCCTCTTCTCCAATTTTGAAATCCCCCTTGATCCCAAACTCTTCCTTGGATTCGTCCTCTTTCTCCTCTCCAGCTATGATGTTTCTCCTATTGCTTCTTATCCTTCTTCCCTTTTACTTTTGTAGGTTATCTTCTGTTCATCTTTAATTTGTTGACTGATTCTTGCGTTGACCTCATCATAAGCTTCCTGATCTCCTCTATCACTTTTTCCATCTACTCCAGTGGTTGTCTCTTCTTATGTAGTCTCCTCGACTGCACTTCCTTCTCCTTTCCATACTTTTCAGTGGGCATACTTACTCGATATCCCATGTTGTCTTTACTTCCCCTTGTGGTAATAAGTTTCCACTATGTTGCAGACTCCAGTTCCAAAGTTTCATCTCTGAGTTGTTTCTCATCTCCTTCCTTCTTTGACATCTTGATTTCTATTAGCTCCTTTTGTGTTGGCATATCTCCAACTTCCTCCAACCATTCCTCAGGCTTGTATTCTCCTCCATTTTCTTCCAACATGACCTGTCGGATGTGCAAGATTTGCACCATTACCCTTCTCTCTAGGGATTCCAATTATTCATATAGATCAACAAAATCCATTATGTCAGTTTCCTCTTCTACTGCAGGCTCTGGTACTGCAGTCATTTCTGTTTTAGCTTCTTGGCTAAGAAATTTGAGCCATTCTTTTGAATGCTCCTCACCCTCTAGTGGGGTAGACACCAGTTTCTAGTCCATTTCTTCTTCTCCTTGGGCAGCTTGTGATATCTTTTCCTTCATCATGACAGTCACCATTGGTTGTCCTTCTTCTGTTTTTGCACCTGCAACACATGCTCTAGCCTCAACTGGGCTATCTGGTAGAAATATCTAAATTCCCCCAATAATCAGAATGCTCCGTTGATCCTCCTCCTAGATAGTGAGAGTGTTTAACTTCTCGTCATATTCATTCACATGGTCTACAAATCCACATGAATATTCATCTACCAACACTCCTTGTTAACATGAACTCACTTCTGAGCTCCTGAGACTTTCAGACAATCTCGTTTCTTTCCCCCTACCCACATAGCAATTTGGGATTTCTCTTCTTCCCACCTGGAAAATTTAAAGTCCATTTCTGCCCACCTAGCAGTTTATGATATCTTCATATGATCTCACCTCCTTCTCACCACTGAGGTGTCCCCCAATTTCTAGTTCAGAGATGTGAATCATCCCCTCTTCTGTGTCATTGAGGTTTTCAACATGCCTCAACCACCTCTTTAACAATTTTTGTTGTCCTCTCGCCAACAATCTCTTGACTGAACACTTCACCTTCTTCTTCATGGGCCACTCATACACCCAATGTGCTTTAACATCTTGCTACAATTTTAATGTTAGTTGTTCCATCCTTGCCCTTATCACATTAAGCTCCAAATCCATCTCTGCATTTCTCTTCTTCTTGTGGTCATCTCTTCAACCACTCTCATGGCCTTCAATAGTCATTTCCACCTTCTATCTATCCTCCTAGAAAGGCCATGGATCACTCTACATCTGCGATCATCTCCATCTTCTCTCACAACTCACTTGGATATTTAAATTTTTGGCATTGCGCGCATGCAACAACCTCCTCATAGAGCATCAGTACTCTCCCTTCCTTCACCTATTGTCTACAAACAAACTTTAAATTTTGATATCACCTAATGTTATCAGATCATCTCCTTTTACCATTTTCTTGTTTGTTGTTTGCAAACAAAATTATGGCTCTCTCCTCTCTCCTTTTGCCTGAAATCTACAGACAAAATTAGGCTCTGATACCACCTAATGCAGGCCCCCCACCTTCCTTGGGTTATGCAACCTCCCTATCAATGGATAATTCTTATTACTTAGTCGGATCGACTCTTTGGGTTCCCTTTTGGACCAAAATCAATATTACACAAGCCCTTTTTACTCTATGTGCAGGTCCTATTCGACCCATCTGGTTTCCATGGTCAGGATTGGACCGATATCAATCTTCCCATTGATCGACGATTCAAAAAAATATCGGGTTGCTAACATGCTCAACCTTTACGAAAGAGCCTTGTCCCCGATACCTAAAAGTGATCGCTCAATATTCCTTTGATCGTGCCCGTTGATCTTTTATCCCGACAATATCAACGTCTCCTGTTCATTTCAGCCTGTGAACTTCTGCATTCACTAATTTCACCTTTTCTCCCCAAAATGACTCCCTACCATCAATTTCCATTCTCAGATCGATAGCCCAAATCATCTTCAGGTTTCCATCCTTCAAAAATCTCAACTTCTCCTGCTCCACACGCTCCCTCTGCTAAGCGCCTTCTTTGCATATGTTCTCAGATTATGTTCTCATGCGACCACATGATTAATTGTTAAATATTACACACCTTAAATCCCCATGGAAATTTTTTGGGATCGTTGATTTCTCGATCTTGATGGTACCTCTAGATTGACGGTTCATATCTGCCCTCTCCAAATCAACAAATGCAATCTATTTGCGATTTCAGACTTCGGGGCTTTGAAATCTCAAACCCTTGCTACCTTCATATGGAAATCTTATGAAATTAACGATGTGAGGCCACTTGTCTCCTTTATTTTACAACAATGATCTCCTCCATGAATCTAGCGTTCATGAGCTTCAATTTTCAAACATTCCTTTCTTTCAGAGAGATTTCTCCGAAATGGTTCGATCTCCTGCAACGCGACCTTTAAATCGACGACTCTATTCCTGCTTTGGGACTTTGGCCTCCTCAACCAGATCAACAATCCTATGACTCCTTCCTCAATCAACGACCAAGATCTTTTCCAGGTCTTCGGACCTATCCTTCCTCTACTTTCCTCCGGAGTCCTAGATCGGGCACCACGTGTCCTCCTTCACATCGATGTTTCTCGTCGTTTCTGGGACTTTGACCTTCAGTGTTCTCAAATCTCAACAGCCACAAATCTTCGAAGTGAAATATTCCAGAGTGTTGCATCTTCTGACGCTTGTTCTCTCTTGATCCAACGGTTTTTTAGTGGTTGTCTAATGGAGTGAATCTTCATCCTCCATGTGTCCCTTCGCAAATCAACAACCTGGATTCTTCCTTTTGGATCAACGACCCTTAATCATTTTGGCCTTCGACGCTTCGTAACTTTCTGAAACTTTTTTCCATAAAAAACCCAGAGTAAAATGCTTTGAAGTTCGTGATCTACTGACACCTATCCTCTTTCAGATCGACGACTATTGTTCGCTTCAGCTATTTGGTCTTTGGTCATGTCAAACCTTTCTCCTTCACGTTCTCTCGTAGTGATTTCAATCAGAATTCACGATATTTCACCATGCATCCCCTTTATATATCTGACGGCTCATATTCTCTTTGGGAATTCATGATTCAACAATTTCAATTCTCAAACTGAAACTCCATTTGAAACTTATGGTTGAGTTTTAATTTTGCATGTGTTAATTGACCATTTGAGAAACTTAGTGAAAGAATGAGGAAAGAAGAGGAATTATGAAAGCCATATACATATATGCAGATCTGAAATGAGATAATAGACAACAAACCATAAGACGCAGATTGATAACGGAGTTCGACACAACTTTGCCCACGCCTTCGGGCCTTTTTCTCTGTGGGGGAGGCTTCTTTATTTCTTTTCAAAAGATCATAAGTACATCGCTGCAATGCCAAATGGCTACAAGACTAATCTGTTCATGTTCTTCCAGATCTATAGAACCATGCAAAGAAAATGGCACGCAAAACGAACATCTGGAGCTCCCAGAAATGGTCTGACAGTGTCTCCTCCTCAAAATCTTCTCTGCATCAAAATGGATTTTTCTTGGTTTCCCTTCCATATAACTCTACTCTGACTACTCCAATGGCTTCAGAGTGTCCAAAAACCCCTGTCTGGGCTCTTTCAGCACCTCAATCGGTCGAAAAACGAATAATCTAGGCCTCCTGGAAGTTTTCCCTTTCAAGCTTGCTGTCACAGGTTCTACAAAACGCACCCTCTTACATAAACCTGGCACACATGCTTATTTAAGCACAAAAACCCAGCACCAGGTGCCACCACGCCAACGATGCAAACCATAGGATAGTTAAGGGTGCACCAGCCCCTAACCGCCTAGCACCTGGGCGTATGGGTCATGTGACCGCGTGCATTTGGCAAAAGGTGGTTAAGTCATTACAACCATTTCAAAACTGTAGCAACTTCTGGTTATGGTCACATGGCAATAAACCAAAGGGACCATGGGCTATGTTAAACCCCATGCCAACCGTTCCAACCACGTGCATTGTACCATGGTTATATGTAATGTAATAAGACCACGGGTCGGGGCTAAGCCCCGGCCCGACCCCACTTTCCGTTTTAAACAATCAACAAATTTAAATATTGTTGAAACCATATAATAAACAAGAACCAATTGATGGCTCGTTGGTAGGGTAGCCATTGTTAAACCTTATGCCGATGGGGGAGGTCCGGGGGTCGAACCCGGTCGAACCCCTCAGACTCCATTACATTTTCTTAACATACAACCAACCAATTCCGGGGTGCCATGTGGTAGCCTTTGATTGGGCCACGTGGCACCTCTACAACCAACCAAACCATGACACTTGTCAACTGCTGATTGGCCCAGGTCACTTGCCACTTGTCAACTGCCGTACTGCCACCTGTCAATTTTCCACGTCAGCTGCTAACGTCACCCGTGCCACATGTCACCCTTACAGTGGTGACATGTGTCACCTCGGGATAGGTCCATCCGTATGCCCAAATCTGCCTAACATGTGTCGCCTCTTGGTGCTGCCACATGTCACCTTTTGGGTTTGCCACATCATCTGTATGGACCATACGGTCTGCACAGTCAACATGACACATGGACTGTACGGACTGTACAGTCATCCCTTTTTTTTACCTGTTTGACTTTTCAGACAGAATGCGATATCTTGCTCATACAGATCCCGTTTGACAAAGTAAATATACCACCAGAATCAGGAAGATGAGATGGATGTAATGGCATAGGTTTCATCGCATTCTAATCACTTTCATTTTTGAACATTTTTCAAGCCCTGTCAGGCTTCTGGATCCGATTTCGGATCACCTCAAT
>JASDQU010713671.1:0-26533 GCA_032191745.1 Picea mariana | reverse complement strand
TTGGGGTCTGAAAACAAGGTTGTTACATTCCCCTCCCCCTACAAACTACATTGTCCTCAATGCACATAACCATACAGTTTACACATTGACATATATAAAACATTACATCAAAATACTTGATAATTCCGCAAATTCATGAATCACACAAAAATTCCAACCAACAACTCCCTTTTCCACTCAATCCACACATTGGTTGGACAAGAAATCTTAGATTTGTGGCTCGAGGAACTCCAACTACCAAAATAGAGACTTAATTCGCTTATGTAAAAATGTACATTTAATTTTCTTCAAAATTTACAATAATTTGTGGGTATGCCTCTCTCATGGCTTCCTCATGCTCCCATGTAGCATATTCAAGACCGTAACATGTCCATTGAACCTTTACCAAGTTTATGGCTTTGTTCCTGAGCACTTTGATTTTCCGGTCTAAGATGCGCACTGTGATTCGGATTACTTTTGGCATGAAATGAGAGCGGAGATATAACACACATATATATAGAGCTATTGCAAGATAACCAATAATATAACATATATATATCATATATATAACAAGAGGCACATATATACAATAATACACGATTTCTATTAATGAGTGAAATGTACAAAATTGTAGAAATACATAGTGAAAGACTCGCTAGAATAGTGGCAACTTATCTCTGAGAAGAGATGTGACAACTACTTACATTCGCAAGAAGATGATTACAATGAGGATCTAAAGGAATTTTTAACATAAAGAAAATACAAAACCCTAACCCCAGAAGAAGAAAATCCAATAGTTTTGTGGACCCTGTTTTGGGTAGTTTGGTGTATCAACTTCCCGGGGGTGTCACTTTGGACTAAGATCTTCGTTTGGGTTGAACGATAGCTTGTTGGAAAGGTATTTTCGAGGATATTCATTGTGGGGGATCAATAATAGTATTTGGATATCATTGATGTGATCTATCCCATAAAAAACTTCATTTAGGCCCTCAAAATGGTCCCGAAAGTTTAGGAACCAAAAAATTGCTAAAAATAGTAAATTGCCAGAAGACTGTTTTGGGCCAGTTGGAATAGGTGGGCGGCCATCAATCCTCCTTCCTTATGAAGAAATGGTCTCCATTACATTGACTTCCCAGGGGGGAGGGAAAATTGTTTGTTGAATATGCATGTTGATGAGTTGCTTGCCTTGCTGGAGAAGTTGTGTTGCTTAGCTTGTTGAAGGTTGTCACAAACCTATGGCTATAAGGCTTGGACATTTTTAACCAGTTTTTCTATATGATATGAATGTGTGAAGAATGAATCCTTGCACTTTTATTTAATCTTGTTGACCTGCTTCTGTTGGACTGAGGCTGCAGTGGTTGTGGTGTTCTTTTGTTCACCTTTTGAACAGACTGTGAAGAAGATGATTTTTTTAGTATGAGATACTACGTTGCAACACTGTTTAGGTGGGATAGTAGTCAGAACTACCTCTGGTATCTTGTAGAGATGACCCCCCAAGAGTAACAGTGACACTACAGGGTCAAGACTCATAAATAACATGGTGATTCCACATATATGGTTGGACCAATAGTACATCAAAGACATCCGGTGGGAAAAAATCACATAATACCTCATCCTTGAAGGGATAGATGTCATATGACAATCAAAACTTATGGCTGACATAGAGGTCTCATCCCTGGCGAAGCCACCTGATGTTGTATGGTTGTGTGTGTGGTTCTTTCAACAATCCAAAGTGTTTGATGACCTCTGCTGAGATGAGGTTCTTCTGGCTTCTACTATCAACAATAAAATGTAGTGGGGTCCCCTTAACCCACATTTGGGAATGAAAAAGGGGTTCCCTCTCTTCAAGATCTACTAGTTCTTCTCATTGAACTTTTTTGGTCATGATCGTAGCAGTGGGGTTTGCGTCAAAGATCTGTCTTCTACCAGTATTTTTTGAATCAGATTGTGAATTGGGGTTCGACACCTTATCTTTGATCTTGACCACCAATGATTGTTTTTAGCAACATTCATCGGTGTTTTTGCAGGGGATTTTGTGTAAATCGCACCATTTTCCAGTGTCCTTATTCATATTTTTGTTACCCTTCTTTTCCTTTGGCTTGGACTGGTTTTCTAAAGACTGGTTGTTAAGGTCATATTTACCATACTTTGGTTGTTGCATATTTTCATACCTGAACTCTCGCTTGTTCTGGTGCTTAAATTTCTTATCAATTTTAACAACATATCAATGAGCATCTCC
Organism: Picea mariana; assembly: GCA_032191745.1. Lineage (NCBI taxonomy): Eukaryota > Viridiplantae > Streptophyta > Pinopsida > Pinales > Pinaceae > Picea > Picea mariana. The sequence continues at coordinate 24,315 of JASDQU010713671.1, read as the reverse complement.
CAATGATGATATGTCCAAAAAATCCATTTCATTTTAGATGTATTTGTGTACAGCCCCATGGTATTTCAGAACCAAATTTCACTTAGAGTCTTTGATACCCAACTTGGTGTGCAAGGTATGGAAGGTATTGGTGAAATACAACACTACTTGGCCTCTCCCTTGACACAATGTGGTCCATCTCAAGCACTGGTCTTCATAGTTTCCAACAGGATAATATTTTTCCTTGACCACATCCACAAAAAAATTCCAACTAGGATTGGCACCATATATTTCATAATCCTCTGGGGAAATTTCCTCCTAGTAAGTTTCCCACCAATTTTTGACATGCGGGAGATACTTAAGGAGTGTGAAGGTGATATTTTCCCCGTCGAAAAAATTGAGAACAGAGAAATAACCTTCTAGCATATTTAGCCATTTTTCTAGAGCATCTGCATCTATCTGACCTTCAAGTATGGGACTATCAAATTTAACTTGTACCTTGAAAGGAGAGGTGCTTCCAAAGTGGTTTCTTGATGAATACACACCTGCTGCTATCGACATGCATTGAAGGATGTGGAAAAAATTATCCATCATTTCATCCCTTTGTCGCATGAAAGCTTGTTCAAGCAACAAATTGATAGAATATTTTTCTCCATCATTTTTATTTTCTTTCGCCATGGAGGATTTCTTGGGCATGCGAGAGAATTTGTCCTCAAGAGAGACAATATCAAGACCCAACTTTCTATACTCAAACCTCGTCGGGGGCATGCACTGAAAAATGATCAAGAGCATCTCGCTTTGATACCACTAATCCAGATTATTTTTGGCATGAAATGAGAGAAGAGATATAACACATAAATATACAAAGATATTGAAAGAGAGCCAATACTATAACAAAAATATATTGGATATATAACAAGAGGCACAAATATACAGTAATACACAATTTCTATTAATGAGTGAAATGTACAAAATTATAGAAATATAGAGTGAAAGACTTGCTAGAATGGTAGCAGCTTATCTTTGAGAAGAGATGTGACAGATACTCACATTCACAAGAAGATGATTACAATGAGGCTCTAAAGGATTTTTTAACATAAATAAAATCCAAAACCCTAACCCTTGAAGATGAAAAGCCAACATCTTTGTGGACCCCGTTTTGGGTAGTTTGGTGTATCAACTTCTTGGGGGCTTAACTTTGTCCTACGATCTTTGTTTGGGGCACACGATTACTCATTGGAAATGTATAGTGAAGTGTATTCATTTTGGGGGATCAATTAGAGAATTTGGCTATCGTTTAGGTGCTCAATCCCAAAAAAACTTCATTTAGGCCCTCAAAATGGCACCAAAAGTTTAGGAACCAAAAAACTGCTAAAAATAGTAAATTTCCAAAATATTGTTTTGGGTTAGTTGGAATAGGTGGGTGGACACCAATATCCACCTAGATCACACTAGTTTCACTCGCAAATCACCTTCGTGTTCCACCTGGATCGCATTCCAATGAATCACATGATTAGAATTAGGTACATACTTAACAAATTAGATACACATAACACATTATGAATTCTCATGGATGCAGGTAATGCTAGAATGTATGCAATTGGTACTATATTTTATAATACCTCAAAAGCCCCACAATATCTAGCTAGAAACTTTGGGAAACTTCCTGATTTCAGTGAGCTTCTCTTGGATTTAACTTTCGAAAACACATTCTCTCCCACTTTGAATTCTCTATTTGTTCTCTTTCTATCAGCATAGCTCTTTTGTTGAAATTTTGCAACTTTTAAATTATGTTTGATTTTTACCATTTGTTCTTCCATTTCCTTTAACAACTCTGACCCAATCATTACTCTATCTGTTGGGTTATCCTTACTTACTAGTGTGTTGCATTTTATTCCATACAATGCTTCAAATGAGCTCATCTTCAATGATTCTTGATACCCATTGTTGTATGCAAACTCAACTAAATGGATATAATCCTCCCACTTAGAAGGCTTTTCCATCACATTCATTCTCAACATATCTTTAGGTATTTGATTAAGTCTCTTTGTCTTCCCATCTAACTCTAGGTGATATGTTGTACTAAAATTTAAATTTCGCCCAAATCCATTAAACAACCCCTTCCAAAAGTTGGAAGTGATCTTTGGATCTCGATCTGACACTATTTCCTTAGGCACATCAGGTATCCTAGCAATTTATCTCATTCAACTTTATGCAATATTGGTTTCCTTATGTGTTATTTTTACTGGAATGAAATGTTCTTCCTTTGTGAGTTTGTCCACCACTACCATGATGGAATCATGTTTCTTAGTTGTCCTATAAAATTTAGTAATTAAATCGATAGTAACCACTTCCAATTTCCATTCATAAATGGGAAATGGCTATAGAAACCCTGTTTGATGTCTATGCTCAGCCTTTACCTTCTAAGATTCCATGCATCTGGGCAAATAATCATTGACATATTTCTTCATACCAGGAAAAAATATTGGCCTCTTACAGTTGTAATAGTTTTCTGAGATCCTGGATGTCCAACGTATGACACAATATGCATCTCCTTTAAGACTAAATTTCTCAATTCCTGAGAATTGGGAACATAAGATTTGTTCTGAAATAAGAGGATTCCATCCTCTTCCAGCTTGTAATCCTTATATTTATGTTCTATCTAATTATGTTGTAAGATTTATTTAACTTGCACATAATGTTGATATGTAGTTACAACCTCTATATTTCTATCTTTTAAATATGTCATGTACATATTAATGGATGTAGCATGCATTTTATGCACCCTTATGCTAAGTGCATCAACCAGCATGTTCTATTTTCCCTTTATGTGCTTGATATCAAACTTATATTTACTAAGAAATTCCATCCATCTGGTTTATCTATCATTTAATGTTGGTTGTTCAAACATATATTTCAGACCACTATGGTCTATCCTTAATTCATTTTTTCTTTCCATGAGGTAATTCCTCCACATCCTTAAGGCATGTACTATAGTTGCTAAATCTAAGTCATGTGTGGCATAATTGATTTCATGTTCCTTCTATTTATGGACTCATAACAAATTACATTTCCATTTTTCATAAGGACTCCACCGATCCCTTCCTTACATGCATCTGTGCACACAACCAATTCCTGATCTGGATCTACAACTTTCAAAATAGGTGCACTGGTTAACAAATCTTGTAAGCATTCAATTTTTTTTTCACAATTGGAACTCCACCAGGGATAACTATAAGGATGAAAATTTATATTAAAATGTAGAAACATGGGCTAATATTAATAGTCCTTAATATGCAAAATGTAAAATGTTTGGCGATAGTTATGTAAAAATATTCAAATTTCTAAGGATTTTATATAGTTCCTATAAACTTTTGGTGATTTTTAAGGTAAAATAATTTTATTCTATGGAATTTGGGCGAATAATTTTTAGAAAAAATGGAAATTGGCGAATATTTTTGTGGGAAAAACCATGGAAAATTCGCCCATTGGTGAAATTTAGCCCCTAAACTCATCTATGAACTCCACTCAAAGTTTTCTTCTTTATTTTTCAAAGATGTTATTGGGTGTGCAATTTTGGAGAATCTTGCAATGAATCTTCTATAATAACCAGCTAGAACCATAAATGATCTAACCTTTGAAATGTTTGTTGGTGCTGGCCAACTCTTGATTTCTTCAATATTTTCTGGATCCATTTCTATGCCCTCCTGTGAAACAATGTGACCCAAATAATGGATATTATTTTGATAGAAAGTCCATTAACTCAATTTGGCATACAATCGGTGTTCTCTTAACACTTGTAGCACCATCCTCAAATGTCGTTCATTCTCTTCTTCTATCTTAGAATAGATAATAATATCATCCAAGAATAAAATTACAAACTTATACTTCAAATCTATGAACACCCATTCATCAAACACATAAATGTAGTCGGTGCATCTGTCAATCCAAAAGGCACCACCACAAATTCATAGTGTCCATACCATTTCCTAAAGTTTGTTTTTCTAGTGTCTTGTTTTTTTATTCTCACTTGATGATAGCCCGAGCTCAAGTCAATCTTGGAGAATATCTTTGCTCCTTTCAGCTAATCAAAAATATCATCAATCCTTGGAAAACCATATTTATTCTTGATTTTAACCTTGTTCAGTTGTCTGAAGTCAATACATAACCTCAGTGTTCCATCTTTCTTCTTGAAAAAAAGAATTGGGGTACCCCAAGGAGAAGCACTTGGGCATATGTACCATTTCTTTAAAAACTCTTCTAACTGCATTTGCAACTCTTTTAGCTTTGATGTGCTCATTCTGTAGGGAGTCTTAGATACTGGGGAAGCTCTAGGAATTAATTCAATTGAGAAATTTACGTCCCTCTTTGGTGGAAATCCTAGAAACTCCTCAAACAAATCTTCAAACTCTTTCAAGATTGGATAATCCTCAAGACTCAACTTTATATCCTTCATTGGCTCTTCCATATGGGTTGCATATATCTAGCACCCTTTATAAAAATTATTTTCAACTGCAATGTTTAAATCTCTCAGAGTAATATAGGCCTTGGAATACCTTACAGTGTTCTTGGATTCCCTTATTCATCAAGACATGTGAACACCTTGTTATTAAAATCTAAAACAAGACAATGATTTTCTAGCCAATCCATACCAATCAAGAATTCATAAGACCCCAATGGTATGATGTTCAAATCTACCTTAGTGTTAGTTCCATTCTTATTTATAGGGAATTCTTTAACAAGTTCATTAATTTTTCTTTTTGTTATAGTAGCAAGTTGAACTAACCAAGACTTTTCATGCTTACATATATTCAATTTAAATCTTTCAACTAGCTTTGGACCTATATAGCTATGAATAGCTCTAGAATAAATTAAAATAACTATGGGTTTATTATCAATCTTACCTTCCACTTCAATCATGTGGGATTGATAATATGCTTGCCCATTGTCCAAGGATGCATAGATTATTGGCATGGTTTTTCCCATTTCCTCTACTGTGTTCTCCTTCTTGACGCTATGAAAAAAATTCATCTTATCTCCTCAATGAGGATAGCCTTTATACATGTGATCTCCTTCACATCCCCAACACTTTATGGGTTGTTGTCTTGGCCTATTTCCCAAGGACTATGTCATTTTCTGATCACCTTGAGATGACTTCCTTTGTTGATATGATTGAGATATATTTCTCATGAAAAGTGGCTTCAATCCTTCCTTCCTTTGATCCATCTTTCCTTTCTTCTTTTCATCATGGGACCTTTGGAAAGATGACTTTCCTCTATTTTGTTCATACAAATACTTTTCCTTTCTTATGGCTTATTCTAAATTATTGGGCTCATCAAACTAAATTGCATCCTTGTAAAAGGATAACAGTCCACTCAGGAACCTATGAATTTTGACATTCTCATCTTTGATGAAGCTCACATACCTAAGAAGTTCCAAGAAATTTTTCTCATATACATCAATGGTTATGTTCCCAAGTTTGAGTTCAAAGAACTCTTGCATCTTCTTGTCATAATATTGTTTTGACAAGTAATGTTGCTGAAAGTATTTCTTGAACTGCTTTCAATAAATTATCTTCTCATCAAGGTGCTTAACCTGCTTCAGTCGATCCCACCAAATGCATGCCTTACCTTGAAGGTGGTAGGATACAATTATGGATTTTGCATTTGATGAGTAGTTATGCAATTGGAAATATTTCCTTATTCCTAGCAACCATGCTTCTACATCTTCACCTTTCTTGTTTTCTCCATCTGGCTTGATTTTCCTCAATTCCCTTCCAATATATATAACCCATGTCTCATTCTCTGATGCCTGATAGGAGATGTACCTGGGGTGATTTCCGACCTTGAACATGCATATGTTTTTCTAGTCAAGTTCCTTTGGGAATGATGATGTTTATTCCTTCTAATACTCCTTGATCGTCTAGATCCTCCATGATCATCCATCTTATCATGAGACCTAGACACCTCCACTTGCTTGGAACTAGATTATTTCCTTGTGCCTAAATGTTTGTTGACTTACTTCTATAGTATGTTAATGATTTTAAGTATCTCCTCTTGAGCCTTCATTATCCTCTCATTATCATCCTTATAAGTTTGCACTTCTTTTTGCAGGATTCTCATAGTTACAGGCTCATGCCCGTCTCTTCTACCATTAGAATCAGTCTTAGCATTACCCATGCGGGCATGTAGACCTGTAATTTCTTATTCATGGTTGTAATATCCTTGAGTATCCTCCATATCTCTAGTTCTCATGTAGGAACTAAAGTCTTTTTTTTTGTATTTCTAATTCTACAAGAATGTGCATGCAATAATTTTTTTTAGAATTAAGCATATTGCAAAATATTTATTAATTATATTATAGGTCATTCTTCATTTTAAATTATGAATAATATTAATACATTACTCCCAAGTATGATTCCTTAAATGCATTTCTCTATGAAACAACATTCCAATGGTTATACTCATGCCTCAATCTGAGTTCTGAGTGAAAAGTTACAACATCCACATGTTGCAATTTCCACTCATTTACTTCTACAACAATATCTTTTATCCGTTTTTGAGAAAATATAACACACAATTTAAAATATTGGGTTGAATATGTCTTTTACTCAATATCTTTCCAACAACTATTTTTTTTCTCAAATCGGAGCTTCGAGATGAAAGTTATGGTCCAGAGAAGTTTTGTCTGTTTTACCCAATTTATCCATGTATGTTACAAGTGTCTTCTTTCACTCCCAACACATTTTCAAGTTTCCATAACCAAAATCTGATTTCACCACTAGATTCTATGGGCCATAATATTTCTCTCTACTACTCATGTGCCCCAAACAAACTTCTAAGCATGGAGTTATTCCCTTTGAGAGTAACTTTGGTGCCAAAAACTTACCCTCACTGTTTTGGTTCTAAGTTCCTCATACGAGCTCTATTTTGAAAATTGTTTAGATCATTGGATAACTCTCTCGGATTTATTTGGTATACTTTTTTCTCGTGGATTTTGACTACTTAAAAATGTCGTTTAGGCCCTAAAAAATGCTTCGGAAGTTAATGACCTTCAAAAATAGGAAAAATTCAAAAAAAATTACATAAAATTGACTGTTTACTACTATAACATCCCTTTAAATCCGAGCCATCCATTTCAAATCACATGAAATTTGAGTCATTAATATGAGCTCCATCGGAGATTGATGATCAATGATTCTCATTTCCAAGCTAACTTGTCCATGAATCTCCTTGACACCCGATCGTCAGTCATCGACCATAAGACGTTTTGCCTCATGAAACCAAATATAGCCCACAAATCTTGTCGATCCCCGATCATCAGTGATTGACCATCGGTGAATTGTTTTTGAAACATCCTTGTTACAAAGCCGTTTAAACCCACGAACATCAACAATCAACCACCCCTTTGATGACCTGGCAGTTATGTTGACGTGACATGACATGTAGAAGTTGACGTGGCATGACACGTCATCCTGAAATGTCAACTTGGATAACGTGGAATGACATGTGGGTGTTGATGTGGCATGACATGTGGGTGCTGACGTGCCATGACACATGAATGATGATGTCATCATGCTCTTTTCCTTCATCAATGATCAACCACTTCTCTTGGACAAATGAAAACTCTCGACCAAATGTGTCAATGCCCGATCATCGACCATTAGTTGTATGAGATTTCTCTTGATTAAATGAAACTCTCATCGAATTTTGTCGATCCCCGATTATCAACCATTGATGGGATTTCTTGGTGAATTTTGACACTTAGTATTTTTTTGACCAACATCTGCCAATCCCTGGCAATCGACCTTCAACAATTCGCAATCCTCCCTGGATGCGTCAAACCTTCTCCAAATCCTATCGATCCCCTAACCATTGGCCATCTACGCGTTTCAGTGGTAAACCTAGACTATAACAGTCTTTCGTACTATAATGCTCTGATACCAAACTGTAACACTCTTTCTTACTATAACACTCTGATACCCTACTGTAACACCCCCATTCTGGGCTGGGTAGGTGCTACTTTGCGAAACAACATCATTTTACTCTTAATTAATAACATGCATTTAAAACAGATTAAACACATTTAAACTCAAAGTAACCATAAGAATTACTACTATTATAAATAATCAATGGCTTTAACATTAATTCATATGCACAATAGAATACATGATAAATATAAATACACAGACATGCAGAAAAGTAATTAAAACATCATCTGGTACTTATCAATGAAATGGTGGTAATTCCACCAACCAGGTGTAGGCCTTCCACGAACCTCCCAGCCTTAGACCACACTGCTCATCAAGCTTAGCAGTGGGTCACCCCTGAGCTGGGACTAAGCTTCACCCCCAAGGCAAGGAATCCTAGGCTAGGCTAAGGTTACAGGGAAAACACATAGTCACAAGGAAGGAATTTTCTCCTAGGAACCACTCATACTCACTGCCACCGACTCTCCTTCCCCATATGCCTATTCCACCCCAGGAGTATACACCTTCTCTGTCACCTAGACAGTCCTTTGGCTACTAACCTCCTTTGCCTTGGGTTTCAGCAATAGACCGGATCAAAAGTGTCCGAGCTTTCTGGCAACTACAGGGTTCCTTCAAGGAGTTCTCTCCTTCCTCTGTGCACTCTCTCACCTAGAGAGAGTCACTCACAGAAAAAGCAACCTGTTCTTCCAAATTCAATCAGCTCTCTCACCTAGAGAGAGTGTTGTACAAACTGGCCAACAAGCCACACGTAGTCCAGTACTGCGTGACCACAACAGCCAATGAAGAAAAAAGACATAGGATTTCTAAACAGGCTTAGCAATGACAAGATGGTCTCACAGCTATGGATTTGGGACAGAGACTCCACACACAGGCTCGATCTTCTCAGATAGAGGATGCATCAACTTTTCTAGAAATCAACACACAGACTTTTCAGCTTTCAGGGATGTACAGTTCAGAAGATGGACGGGGCTCTTCCAGAGGTCGGACGAGTTCATGCTCAGACGGTCGGGTAGAATGGAGGAGGAACCCCCATCATAACTGATCTCAAACGCTTTATTTGCATGCACCTGGGTTGACACTTGTCACCCATGCAACTGCGCGCATTCCATCCATTTGGAAGTTACTTGTCATTCCAAAAGAACTTAGGATAAATCATATTATTCACATTCTTTTTGGAATAATATTAAAATATTATTCCCAAGGCTTAAGCCCTTAAGCTTATCCCCTAGGCTCAACACTTAGCCCCTCTTCCCACCTTCCTTTCTGTAATCCCTTACCCACTCTGTGGAATCTTAGTCCCCCATCACTCATTCATCGTGTTTGGTCTGCATGAGGTGGTGTTTATATTTTTTATTATTAATGTGCATAGATACATGTACAAAATTAGGCTCTTGGCCTTTAACCCTTAGGTTCTTTGGCCTAACAATCACATAATCCCACTAGCTTATAAAACCTTGGCTCACCAACCTATAAAACATATTCACAATTCATTTCATAACCAATATTTACAATGGGGCTTGGCCTTGGGGACATTACAATCCCCCTCCCCTTATTTCTACATTGTCCTCAGTGCAACTCTACACTATCTCGGCAACATTTTCAAAATTTTCAAAAAGATGTGGGTGCTCTACTTGCATAACATCTTCATGCTCCCATGTTGCGTCCTCAGGACTGTACCAGGTCCACTGGACCTTTACAAGATTTATAGCTTGATTCCGGAGCTGTTTTATTTTCCTCTCCAATATGCACACAGGATGCACTTGCAGGACACCTTCTGGTTCCACCTGAATCACATTCCAATCAATAACATGATTAGCATCAGGTATATATTTCTTAAGAAATGAAACATGAAACACATTATGTACAGTCATAGATGCAGGTAATGCAAACATGTATGCAACTGGCCCAATCCTTTCTAGGATTTCAAATGGCCCACAAAATCTTGCTACCAATTTGGCGCAACTTCCCAGCTTCAGGGAAATCCTATTAGTTTTCACTTTCAGGAAAACATGATCACCCTCTTTGAATTCTCAGTGGTTTTTGTTCTTATCAACATAACTTTTTTGCCTATCCTGGGTAGCTTTCAAATTCTGTTTAATTTTTATCATTTGCTCCTCCATCTCCTTGAGCAGCTTTGGCCCAACTACTGCTCTATCAGTTGCATTATCCCAGCTCATTGGAGTGTTGCACTTTCTTCCATAAATTTCTTCAAATGGGCTCATATTCAACGATGCATGATACCCATTATTGTAGGCGAATTCTACCAAATGCAGGTAGTCTTCCCATCTGGATGGTTTGTCCATCACGTACATTCTCAGCATGTCCTCTAATACACTATTCACCCTCACTATCTTTCCATCAGACTCGGGATGATAAGCTGTACTAAAGTTTAGATTCGTTCTTAATCCTTTGAGCAATCCTTTCCAGAAACTCGAGGTGAATTTCGGGTCCCTATTAGACACAATCTTTTTAGGAATTCCGTGCAAGCGTGCCACTTCTTTTAAGAAGATATCAACAACATCTGCTGCTTTGTGGGTGGTTTTCAGTGGAATAAAATGGGCAGCTTTTGTAAGCTTGTCCACCACAACCATGATCGAATCATGTTGCTTGCTTGTTCTGGGAAATCCTGTAATAAAATCCATGGTCACCACTTCCCACTTCCACTCAAGAATGGGCAAAGGCTGCAACAACCCCACTAGGTGCCTATGCTTAGCCTTAACTTTCTAGAACTACATACATCTGGTGATGTATTCAACGATATCTCTCTTCATACCCGTCCAAAAGTAATGATTCTTGACTATTACCACAGTCTTCTGATATCTAGGGTGTCCAGCATAAGTCATGTTATGCATTTCTTTTAGAATTGCAAGTTTCAATTACTGGACATTGGGTATATACACTCTATTTTTATACAGAAGTATTCCATCATCTCCCAAGATGTAATTTCCCTCTTTTTGTGGTCTCTCGCTCTGCTGTAGCTTTGCTACCAAGTCTTTGTATTGCAAATATGCATTTGCAACCCCCAAAATTATATCTTTAATATCATTCATGTACATGCTAATGGATATAGCATGTAATTCATGCACCTTTCTGCTGAGTGCACCAACCACCTTGTTTTCCTTCCCTTTGATATGCTTGATATCAAAGTCGTATTCACACAGAAATTCCAGCCACCTACTTTGTCTAGCGTTTAAGGTTGGCTGATCAAACAAGTATTTCAGACTATTATGGTCTGTTCTGAGTTTAAACCTCCTTCCCATGAGGTAATGTCTTCATTTCCTCAGAGCATGAATGATTACTGCCAACTACAAATCCTGAGTGGAATAATTATTTTCATGCTCTTTCAGCTTCCTGGACTCATAACAGATTACAAATCCATCTTGGTTGAGAAATCCTCCCAACCCTTCCTTACACGCATCTGTGCACACCACTAAATCCATATTTGGATCTGCAATCCTCAAGATTGGAGCCTTGGTTAACAACTGCTTCAATCATTGGAAACTGTTCTCACACTCTTCAGTCCACTGAAACTTTTTCTCCTTCCTTTGCAAGGAAGTGATAGGATGAGCTATCTTTGAGAACCCTTCTATAAACCTTTTGTAATAGATCGCTAGACCCATAAAGGATCTAGCTTCCACCACATTCCTTGGCACTGATCATTCTCAGATGGCCTCCACTTTCTCAGGATCCACAACGATCCCTTCTTCTGAAATAATGTGCCCCAAGTAATGGATCTGCCTTTGGTAAAATGAGCATTTGCTCAATTTGGCATACAGTTGGTGTTCTCTCAACACTTGCAGCACCAGTCTCAGGTGTTGTTCATGCTCTTCCTTTGACTTGGAATACACCAAGATGTCATCCAGGAAGACTATGACAAAGTTGTCTAAATAGTCCCTTAATACACCATTCATTAAGCACATAAAAACAACAGGTGTGTTTGACAGTCCAAATGGAACCACTGTGAACTTGTAATGATCATACCTTGTTCTAAAGGCGGTCTTGCTGATGTCCTCATCCTTTATTCTTACATGTTGATATTCTGATCTGAGATCTATCTTCGAAAATATTTATGCACCCTTCAACTGATCAAAAAGATCATCAATCCTCGGCAGAGGATACTTGTTCTTCACAGTTAGCTTATTCAACTGTCGAAAATCAATGCACAACCTCAACGTCCCATCCTTCTTCTTCACGAATAGGACCGAGGCACCCCAAGGTGACACGCTGGGATGAATGTACCCCTTCTTTAGAAGCTCTTCAAGCTGCAATTACAACTCTTTCAGCTCTGACGTGCTCATTCTATAAGGAGCTTTCGACACTGGAGTTGCTCCAGGCATCAAATTTATGGAAAAATCGATGTCTCTCTTCAGAGGTAGTCCAGGTACTTCTTGAAATACATCTTCAAACTCTGTAAGTACTTCATGGTCTCCAATCAGTGGGACTTGATCTCTGTATGCTTCTTCCACACGGGTTACAAATAATTGACAGCCTTTTCTGTAGCACTTCTTTAGCTATATTGCTGAGATTTCTCTAACCACCACAACTCTAGGAATCCCTTGGACTATTTTCTGATTCCCTTCCTGATCCAGGCATGTAAACCTCTTGTTACAACAATCTAGAAGGGCATGGTGTTGGTCCAACTAGTCCATCCCAATTAAGAAGTCATAAGAGCCTAAAGGAAGAATATTCAATTTAGCCTTAGTGCTCAATCCTTTCATGTCCACAGGACAGGACTTCACCAACTCAACGAATTTCCTCTTGGTTCCTGTAGCCAATTGTACTAACCAAGAATTTTCATATTTGCTTCTTGATAAATGCAAACTTTCCACCACCCTGAGATCTACATAACTATGGCTAGCCCTTGAATCGATTAAAATAATAAATGGTCAGTTGTTAATCATACCTTCCACTTAGATCATGTGTGATTGAAAATCTTCTTGCTTGTTGTCCAGGGTTGCGTAGATCCTTGGCATTTTGCTTCCCATATCTTCCACTGTTTCAACTTATTGCACATTGTGGACAGTTCTTGCTTTATCTTTTCTATGGGGGCAGTCTTGGTAACTATGGTTTTATTTACAGCCCCAACACTCCATAGGTGGTGGTCTAGGCATTTGTTCACCCACTTTAGCCGTTCTCGGCTCTCTAAATGATAGATGTCCTTGAGGACTATTTCTGAAAAAGGGAGGTTTGTTTCCCTTCCACCTCTGTTCCTTCTTAAACTTCCTTTGGTCATCCAAAGCCTTTCGAAAAGGAGGATTTTCTATTTGTTGTTCATATAAGCATTTATCCCTTCTTATTGTTTCTTCCATAGACTTAGGATCATCATACTGAATCTTGTCACCAATGGCAGGTGGTAGTCCACTCAGATACCTCTGAATCTTGACAGCCTCATCTTTGATGAATGGAACATACTTCAATAGTTCCAAGAAACTTCATTCGTATTCATCAATGGTCATGCTGCCTAGCTTGAGTTCGAAGAAATCCTTCATCTTTCTTTCATAGTATCTTTTAGTCAGGTATTTCTTCTCGAAATATCCTTTGAACTCCTTCCAAGTGAAATCCTTATCATTGATGTGTTGCACCTGCACAAAATGATCCCACCACATGGATGCTTTTCCTTTCAATTGATACATCACAATTCTTCCTTCTGCATGAGCGAAATAATTCTGCAGTTGGAAATATTTCCTCATGCCAAGAAACCATGTTTAAGCATCTTCCTCCTTATTATGTTATCCATAAAACGTTGGAGGCTTGATCTTGTTCATCTCTCCCTTCAATTCATCCACTCCAGATCTTTGGTGTTTCCTGGTAGGGGACGGGCTTGAACTACTATGTGCTTCCCTACTCGAATGCTTTGGGGAGCGATGATGATGTCTTCTACCACTCCTCGATCTTCTTTTTCTCTCAAGGGTCCTGTGACTCTCCTTTTTTCTTGTGTCNTTACTCGAATGCTTTGGGGAGCGATGATGATGTCTTCTACCACTCCTCGATCTTCTTTTTCTCTCAAGGGTCCTGTGACTCTCCTTTTTTCTTGTGTCACTCTCCTTTTCCAATTTCCTTTCTATTCTTTCTAGGATCTTCAACATATTTAAGTTGAATTCACCCTGCCTATCCCTGACTTTCATGAGCTTTCGGCTATCAGCTCGACGAGCCTGGGCATCTCTCTGCAATCCTTCAATGATTTTCATTATATGTCCTTCCTTATCCAATTCTCTTCCGTGCCCATTGGAGTTCTATCCTTCGACTCCCAAGTTGAAATCCTTTCCTACCCTTTCGTCCTCAGTTTCAGAGGCAATCTGCAGCTCTTCCATTTCTATACTCGGCTGTCCTGACACTCGTTGAACTCTGCACACACAACATGCAGTCAACCAAAGTTTGTCAGGCCTTAAACCCTTAATAAAAACCATAACATTCATTAACCAACGTGAATAAGAAAGATGTTTCAAATTCACTAAGTTTTTTGAGCCCTGCTTGGCTCTACAAACCTTCGGGACTTCGGGACTTCGGTTTTCGGGTTTTTTTTCCACGAGGATCCAACAATTAAATCCTTAACAGTTCTTATGTCCTTCGAAAATTTCAGGATTTTGGAACTTCGGTGTTTCGGGTTTCGGGGTTTTTGGTCCATGGAGGTTCTTGCACTTGCTTCCCTCTTCAAATCCCAACTCCCAAACTTCCAACCTCTCTTCCCCTGTGCCCATAACACAATTGTCACCAACCTCAGTAGGGATTTTGGGACTCAACACTTCGGGTTTTCGGGTGTTCTGTACCCAGGAGTTCATGATGCAGTGGCTCCCAACCCCATGTCACTCTAACTAGTGAATTCCAAAATTACAATTTACTTTACTATCGGAGCCCACAGCACCACTGTCGCCCCTAACCACAGTGGCACATGGTATGTTCAGGAGGGTCCACATCACCTTCGGTGATGTCATCAGGTCCCACCATTCTCGCTTGTCTTCTCGACTCACTGGCACGTGGTACACACCCATGTGTCCACGTCCATTCCAAGGCAATCCAACGGTTAGACTTCTCTCAAATCTACGACGCAGATTTTTTTAGCGTTTCAGGGTTTTGGGCATCGAGAGTTCATCCATCCATACATCTCGAACTTCTGTTTGCCAAAATTGTGAAATTACTGTCTACTCTTCCACTTGATCAAACGGTCAAGTTCCTCTCTTACGATCTATGGTGTAGATCGTTTCGGAATTTTGGGTTTCACTATTTTGCGACTTGTGAAAACAGGGTTCTTCCCTTTTGGTTTACCGAGTGTCGAAACGCCATCCGGTAGCCACGTGCCCCCCTGATGGACGATCCCGATGAATTCAGGATTTCGCGTATCGCGATTTCCACGTTCCTGTGCAACTCGAAAGGGTTTTTAAACCTTGTGCACATTTTCCAGATCTGACGGTCACGAGGGTTCTCCTTTTCCCCAAACATATCCTATAGCTCCAACACTTTTGGTGTGGAGTCCTCTCTCCTTGTGGCCATATGCCACCCCGATTGCGGTTTCATAACACCGCTACACCTCCTAAGCTTTGTAATATGGTCAAGTAACTCCTTGACACTCAGGAGCATTAAAAGGTCTGAAATTGGTCCTCCAGACACAATTTCTCCTCAAACCCTCGGTCCAAAGACCACTCAACTGGCCCATCTAGGATCAGCGTCAAAACCTTGGCTCTGATACCAAACTGTAACACTCTTTCGTACTGTAACGCTTTGATACCAAACTGTAACACTCTTTCGTACTGTAACGCTCTGATACCCTACTGTAACACCCCCATTTCGGGTGGGGTAGGCGGTACTTCGTGGAACAACATCGTTTTATGCTTAATTAATAACATGCATTTAAAACAAGTTAAAAACATTTAAACTCAAAGTAACCATAAGAATTACTGCTATTATAAATAATCATTGTCTTTAACATTAATTCATATGCACAACATAATACATGATGAATATAAATACATAGACATGCAGAAAAGTAATTAAAACATCATCTGGTACTTATCTTTGAAACGGTAGTAATTCCACCAGCCAGGTGGAGGCCTTCCATGAACCTCCTAGCCTTAGACCACATTGCTCATCAAGTTCAGCAGTGGGTCACCCCCGAGCTGGGACTAAGCTCCACCCCCAAGGCAAGGAATCTTAGGCTAGGTTGAGGTTACAGGGAAAACACATAGTCACAAGGAAGTAATTTTCTCCAAGGAACCACTCATACTCACTACCACAAACTCTCCTTCCCCACATGCCTATTCCACCCCAGGAGTATACACCTTCTTTGTCACCTAAACAGTCCTTCAGCTGCTAACCTCCATTGCCTTGGGTTTTAGCAACAGATCGGATCGGAAGTCTCCGAGCTCTGTGGCAGCTACAGGGTTCCTTCTAGGAGTTCTCTCCTTCCTCTGTGCACTCTCTCACCTGGAGAGAGTTTCTCACAGGAAAATAAACCTTTTCTTCCAACTTCAATCACCTCTCTCACCTAGAGAGAGTGTTGTACAAACTATCCAACAAGCCACATGCAGTCCAGCACTGCGTGACCACAACAACCAACGGAGAAAACAGACACGAGCTTTCTAAACAGGCTCAACAATGACAGGATGGTCTCACGACTATGGCTTTGGGGCAGAGACTCCACACACAGGCTTGATCTGTTCAGATAGAGGATGCATCGGCTTTTCCAAAAATCAACACACAGACTTTTCGGCTTTCAGGGATGCACGGTTCAGAAGATGCACGGGGCTCTTCTAGAGGTTGGACGGGTTCACGCTTAGACGGTCGGGTAGAATGGAGGAGGAACCCCCAACATGGCTGATCTCAGACACTTTATTTGGATGTGCCTGGGTTGACACTTGTCACCCATGAAACTGCATGCGTTCCATCAATTTGGAAGTTACTTGTCCTTCCAAAAGAGCTTAGGATAAAACATATTATTCACATTCTTTTTGGAATAATATTAAAATATTATTCCCAAGGCTTAAGCCCTTAGGCTTAGCCCCTAGGCTCAACACTTAACCCTCTTCCCACCTTCCAGCCCCTAATCCCTTACCCACTCTATGGAAGCTTAGTCCCCCATCACTCATTCATTGTGGTCGGTCTGCACGCGGCGGTGTTTATATTTTTTATTAATAATGTGCATAGATACATGTACAAAATCAGGTTCTTGGCCTTCAACCCTTAGGATCTCTGGCCTAACAATAACATAAGCCCACTAGCTTATAAAAACTTGGCTCACCAGCATATAAAACATATTTAAAATTCATTTCATAACCAATATTTACAATGGGGCTCGGCCTTGGGGACATTACATAGACACTTAGAAATTTTGGCTAAAATCTTTTGATCCCCAACCTTCTGTCATCACCAATCGAAGACTTCTTTTGGGAAAACTCAAGACTTCTCCAAAGTCGTTGATTTGATCATCGACCATCAATGAGTTCAACTACCATACTTCAAACCCTCTACAAATCTCGTCGATCTAACCATCGACCGTCGACAAAATATTTCGATGAACTCCAACACTTAGAAATTTTTTTGATCACAATCCAAGTGAATCTAGCTCATTGATCTATTTGTGAAAATGATATTGGTCGTTGGCTCTATTCCATCTCCTCAATGGCCAAAATGAACATAGGCCGTCGATTTGATCCATTTCAAAAACCCCCAAAATGAATCTTGGCCATTGATTTGAACAACCTTTCCAAATGGATGAACCTTATGTATTTTTAAATTTATCATGATGAATCTCAGTTGTTGATCTCGAGATCAAAAGAGATCTTAGTCGTTGATTTTCTAAACTTCCTGTAACTTTACAACAACCATTAAAACTCGAAATTCAACCATTACAAGTCGAATTCAGCTCTGCAACTTGGAGATTAACTTCATTAAATTCTGTTAAATGGTTTTGATCCATTCTAACATGAACCTTGACCACAAATTTGGGGATTTAACTCTGGTTTTCTCCTGATTTTACCCCAAATTTGCACAGACCAAGTCTGTAACAACAAATTTAATCAAATTCTCATTGGTTCTTAGAGAATACAGTTCTAGTGTTGAACTAGTAGCTTTGATACCACTTTGTAACATACCCAATCCCCAACTGGGTCACAACACTACTAAAATGACCCCATAAAAATTCCTCATACTAAATCTAAATGTGGAAATTAACATACAACATGAAATACAAGTTCATTCATTTTTTCGTGTTCAATAAGAACATAAATACAATTGCTTAACTATGCATAGCAACAACTAAATAACATACAATAGCATTAAACCATATAAACAAGGACTTAAATGCATCATTCTACTCCCATTAAGCAATAATAATCAAATATATTTTAGAGTAAATTACACAACAGTCATATTAGCATTATACATGGGTAAACACAACAAATAGAACACTTATCTTATAAAATGTGCAACCCACTATATAGGATGAATGTTCCTCCCAACCATAGCCTTGTTGTTCCAGTTCTCAACAACAAGACACCCCCGAGTTGGGGCTACGAATCCACAAGAGATAGAGGTCCCTAAGGTTGGCTAATGTCCCCTTTTCAAGAGTTAAACTCTCAGCTAATTACAGTCCACCAACACACTTCCCCTCAACTTGCACAACCCAAGGGATGGAATCCCTCTTCATTGATCATAGTCTGTCAAGCCTTTCCAATCCCCTCCAAGGCTTCCAATACAAGTTGGAGAAGAATTCTACTTATTGGTATTTCAGGAATTCTACAACTACAACACAGATTCGCCCAACAACCAAAACATATGCTTCTTGGAAAAATTTCGAACATCTCGTCACTCCCAGGAACACGACCTCTTTCTCCAAGAAGTTACCACTCCAAGCAAAAAAAAAACATGCCCACAACAACTTCCTTCAAGCTCCAAGACTCAGAAATCCATTGCTGGCCAGAAAAGTTTGTGTCAAAACAACTCTCTAGACAAAAACATGAATGTGCAAAATCTGGTCCCGTACCCATACAAATTTCTTCTCTGTCTTTCTTGTTGGACTCGCACTCTTCTCCAAGTTGATTATACTTAGCCACAATGCTCTCAATAACTATGGTAAGTGACTCTCACACCAACCCTGTTACATGAATTCAATGATTGGGCTCTAGAATACTCAACAACTAATGGAAGGCTCATGGCAAGGATAATTTAGAGAAAAATAAGGAATGGGTCTTGGTTTAATAGACATGGATAATTCTTCCCCTTGGACCGCTTCCCTCTCTTGTGGATTTTTATTCCCCAGTCTCTGTCTGTTTCTGTCTGTAGCTGGTGGTACATTCCATTCATTATATTTCAATTTACACCGTTTACATATTGTCTCTCGGCCATACATCGCTTGGATCTCAACCACATACTACATTTACAATACACATCCCTAGTTTGGGGTTTGAAAATGAGGATGTTACACTAATTTCTTCCAAAATTACAAAGCTAGAATAGGCTAGTGCTATGTAAAAAGAAAACATTATGACTCTCATTCTCCTCCAGAAGCAATGGATCAATTCTTTGGAAGTCAAATGCAATAAGATTCATTCTGTGGTTGTCTCTTCACATTTGGAATCTATCTCTTTCTCGCCTCCAACAACCCAAGTTTTGGAAATTCACTACAAACATGTTTAAGGGAGGAGGAAACACTCTACTAGAACAAAGACCCCATGGAAATGAAGGAATCAAGGTCCCCCACTCAAGAGATGAGAAGAAAGCTCAAAATAGTGTCCACTCCTAAATGTTTGAATGTTCTTTCGAGTTGTAGTTTTTTTGAGTAAATTTGTAAAGCAAATCACTAGTGAAATGACCTAGAACTCTTGTGTAGAAAAAATTGAAATATAACATTGTTTATATATAACTTAGTATAATCTTAGAGTTATCTCTAAATTTGATGGATGTACATGTCACTAGCCACGACACAATCCCGTTTGAAATGAACACACATTTTTTGGTTGGAGTTTAAAAACAAAAATTCCAATACAAATTACTTTGAACATAGAACTTAAAAGGGAAAAATAAACTACTTATAATGACTTCATAAAGTAAAGATAGTACATAAAAACATGTCTCTAAACTAAATTGAGAAAGATAATAAAAATATTTTCAACGATATAAAAATATGATTACTATATAAATATAATGACATAAAAATGGTGTTTAACATAAAATTTAAAAGGAATTAATTAAAAAATGTAAATTAACATTTATAAAATCTTAAATATATATTATTCAATCTTGTTTTAATAATATTTTTAATATTTAATTATATATCATAGATAAATTAAAAATTATATTTTATTTAACGAGTATAAAGATCAATTTCTTAATATAAAATATTAAAAAAATTATAATCTTATATTCAAAGTACTCTTTTAAAAAAGCTTGTATTCGGAATAATTTTAAAATAGAAAAATCACCATGTACCTTCTACCCATGTTTCTAATTATGTTGCTTAAAATAAAGTAGAATTAAAATATAAATATTCGTAATTATGTTGTTTAAAATAAAGAAAAATTAAAATATAAATAAGAAAGAGTGATTATTAGCACAGCCGCTAACTTGCGACTGGAGAATGTCGAAAGACAGCTGATAAAAAAAAACTAAGTAAAAATATTAGGTAAAAAAAACTTAATAAAAACGTTAGGTTAAGAAAATTCAGTAAAAATGTTATGCTCTTGCATGGAGAAACTGGACAGTTGAAAAATTCCAAAAGTTAATCATTTAAACGTGGCAATCATATGATGTTACAGTAATTTCTTAATATGATTAGGTAAATGTTAAAAAGTAATCAAGTTAACGGATGCATTTATAAATGCAAAGAAGTTATCAACAATAAATCTGACTTGTTGATTTTGGAGGACGAATAAAAATATGCCAGCATCTTCAATGCATAACCATCAGATTAGAATTTAAGATTAAAAGATCATTAATTATGCCCATCTCCAATAGGTATAAGCCTTTCGGCATAAATATAATTAAAAAATTCAATTCATGATTAATATCAAAAAATTATTTATATTTATTTATTTTTTTTTTACAATAAAATTATCAGTTTCACTTAACTTTTATAAAATATATATTATAAAAATTAATTAATTTATTATTTGATAAATTTTATTTCCGCTTCCACGTGCTTTATGTTTGAAATTCAAAAGAATTAAATAAAGGCCTTTCACATATCTCTCCGCCCTAAAGATGTTACACAGTGATGACGATGAAATCAAGACTTTGGAGTTTCTACGTCGTGGAAACTTGCAACTTGATCTTATTTAAAGAAAAATGAATGTCGTGGAATTCACTTTGTCAACGTGTCAATCTTGCAAGTTGCAATTGCGGGAATGTCACCACCCATGGGACCTAAACGACCCCCACTTTCACCTCCCTAAATTTTCCCTTTTATCTCATCCTTATCTAGTTAAATCACTTAACAAAACTAATAAATGCTCATGATAAATTAGCAAACGAAAGAGACCTAGAAACTACTCATTAACATGAGAAGCATAAATCTAATTTTCAAATCTACATTGCAAATATTGGGATTAAAAAAAGTACAATTCTTATTACAATATATTAAATATAATAGTACATACCATAGTTCATCCATCACACATTGGTACAACATGTCCTATCAACTTATTACAAACTTATGACAAGCTAAGATACCCCAATTTTACTTTTATCCAAATCTTAGCTAGGCCATCTACCATCAACAACAAACCTTAACCCATAATCACAACCTTAGAAAGACATCACACCAAACTACTCCATGTTGTACCAAAGCCTCAACAAGTAGAATCAACATCAATGAGTTTACTCTTGATCTCCCATTAGCTTCACATAAGCTCTCAATGTTCTTCCTCCCTTTGGCACTCATATATTACTGTATATTGCTCAAAGCATGGGATTCTTCCATCACATAAGTACAAAGAGTTCAAGACAAACCCTAGTGTTAGCCTTCCAAGATTCTTGTCCATCCTATGGTTTGCATCTAAAAACCCTAGGTCTTCTTTTCTTACATCACACAAGCATTAACACCTATAAACAATGTTACAAACAATTATCAAAGACTATATCAACATAAGCTCCAAGTCTTCTTCAAGCTAAGCATCACACCAAGCTCCAAGACTGGCCTAATCCTCTAGCTATCCATGTGGTTTAGATCACACAAACCTTGTGTCTTCATCTTTTGCATCACACAAGTGCTAAGACCCAAGATTATCCCTAGAAATAGAATTTTTCTTTAGTTCTCTTCTAGTGTACAACACAAACCCTCAGCCTTACTCCCCACATTACTTCTCCAAGGAAATTAGAAACATAGAAAAATGAGTATATCAACAAAGAGTAATGGAAAAGGTTCTCTCCTCCATTTATATAGAATCAATGAGGGACGCCAACATAAACCATGGACTAGCTTCACACAAGTAACCCTAGATCTAAGTCAACAAGAAAATCCC
Organism: Picea mariana; assembly: GCA_032191745.1. Lineage (NCBI taxonomy): Eukaryota > Viridiplantae > Streptophyta > Pinopsida > Pinales > Pinaceae > Picea > Picea mariana. The sequence continues at coordinate 1,896 of JASDQU010713671.1, read as the reverse complement.
ACATGGAGTGTTCTACAAACAAGAATGGCAAGTGTCATTAGGTTTTTACCCAACCCCATGGTGGTTAACCCTCCAAGCATGATGTCGTTAGGCCCAATTCCCCTACTCCAATATGGTGCATTGTCCAACAAATTGTTAACCCATATCTCCCTCTTCCATGGTGGTTCACTAGACTCTAAGTTCCCTCATGCAAAGTGATGCTCCTTTAGTTGTTTGCAACATATCATCTTGCACCTAACACTCCTCAACGTGTATGTCAATGTAGTTGCTCTCTCCAAATGTTCTCCTAAACATATGTGTTTGGGTCCACCAACAACCTCCATGAAGCATCCCTAAAGACAACATTATGGGACAAAATATTTTGGTGCCACATTAAGAGATGTTCAATATGTCCCACAAAGATAATTACATCTCCAAACAAGACCAAGACAAGTGGAGGCCTATAGTTCCACAAGAGAGAGGGGTCCAAGTGGAATTATTCATGGGTATTAACCCAACCCAGTTTCCTGAGTTATTGTCTTTGTGCAAACCTTTTATTTTGTTGTTGAGTGTTCCCAAAGAAAATTATTTATTTAATGTAAGAGGGTGAGTGTGAGGATTCAGATCCCATATTTATTAGGGAGCATGGGGATGAAGTACAATCAACATTGGGTAGAGTGAGTAGTCAACTGACTTGGGGAAAAGGGAATTTGTATGGCCAAGGGAGACAATTTTGCATGCAGACTTTGGGCAGGAAAGGAGAAGCAAAGTTCTGGTCACAACCCTAGCCACAACATTCTTGAGGGAAGCCATTGTTTGGATGTGCATTATGTTGGAATGACGCATGTTTTCTTGAAAAATAGCCTGGAAACTTCTAGTTCATTTTCCTATTGCAGAAATGGCTCAAGAGCCTTGCGAAGGATGTTGTGAGCACCCCTGAAGCAACTGATATTTCCTCAAGTCTCCAGCTAAAATATTCCTAGCCATCCAAGTGCATTGGAAGCCCTGATAAATCAATGGTACAACTAGAGGGACCGTGAGCAATGAATAGGGTGCATTCCTTGGGTTGTGCATGTTGTGTGGAAGAGAGATCTGGTAGATTGGAGCTATTGTAGGAGTTGAATCTAGATTTTGGGTAGTTGAGTGTGAAGAGTGGACAGCTAGAGGGCCAAATCTCTTTGTGGACTCATAGCCTCAGCTCGGGTCTGGCCCGTTGTTGAGAGAAAATGAACAACAAAACCTATGGCTAGGAGTTTCATCCTTTGTATGCATCCAATTAGTTACATTATTGTCAGATAAGTGTTTTGTCATTTTTATTATGAATATTTTGTTGTGTAAATGAATATTTGAATGTTGTGTGTCTTCATTGGTAAATTGAATAGTTGTATTCATATTTGAATATTTGTTGTTATATGCATGTCATTATGGGTCTGTTTCCCCTTGGTTTTCTTTTATATGTATGGGGGAATTTAAAATTTTTTTTTAGCAGGCTAAGTTGTTTTCCGTAGTGACAAGACCTAGCTTGGATGATTGGGTACATTACAGAAGCTCCCTCCAATCTATGTAAATACTAAAACAACTAAGAAAGGTTTCCATTCCTATAAACCTTTGACTCATAACTCAACCAAAACAGATTAGACAATAATCATTAGTTTATCACCAAATGAATTCTTCCCTCTCAAGCTTCAAACATCATCCAACAATCAAATTGTGAAGCATGGATATTAAATACATCATTCCACTACAAACATTGGCATCCACTAGAAAAATTAATCATCTATCATAGGTCATCCTAAGCATCACACCTACTAAAAATAAACCAACAAACCATCCCACACATAAAGTAGATTAGTCACCTATCCTAGGTAAGAAAACTACTCCAATCCCTAGAGAAACTAGAGAAACAACCCAACAACC
>JASDQU010713668.1:5203-24603 GCA_032191745.1 Picea mariana | reverse complement strand
AGACCATCTTGTTGCATGTGGTGTTCGGAGCACTTATTGAGACTTTTGACCATATTAATGGCATGGTCAGCCTTCAGGTGCTTGGTCTGTGTGATTGGAACATTCTTGTTGATCATTGACTCTTATAGCTTATTATATCACTTTTAGCTTTGATATGCTTTTTGTCATTGTCTATGCCCTTTTGGAGAGTTTGTTCTTTGAACATGGAGTTCCTGCCTTGACGATTTGTGCATAGGGTTTGTTACACTTGAATCGGTCTCTTTATGTTTGCAGCTTTGCTTCACTGATTTCAAAGAGGTTCATGTGAAGTTGTTCTTTAGAGGCTATAGGTTTGCAATTGGACTCTTTGTTTGTTTCGTTGGTTTTGGAAAGGTTTATGTGAAGATTTTGGAGACTGGTAGTTTACAGAGTGACGTTTCATTTTGAGTTTGTTTGCACTTCATCATGGGTAGGTTGGTATTGTTAGTGTTGGTCGTGCTTACATTGGTCCTTAATGGAAGTGAATTTGTCYGTCTTTAACCTATTGAAGATTTGATTGCTGATGGCATTTTTTATTGTTTCACTCTGCCTCTTGTTCTYGATGGAAGCGAAGTTCATATCTCTTTGCAACTTATTGGGGATRTATGGAGTCACCATTGAAGGGGAATGCTAATGTAATGCCTTTTCCCAGTGTATATGTATTTGTTCCCCTAGCCAACACTAAGGGAGAAYGTTAGGATATGTGGTAATGCTGTTTAGTGGCCAGATTTATAAATGTGCTTAGTGTCATTATGATGTGTAACAATTAAGGTTATCATTCATGGAACATTAATGTACATGTAATGGGGCAATTGATGGACTCAATGGGACCACTTATATAGCTCTTGTTACTTGAAATAGGTGCTCAGGTGGTTCCTTCTGCCTTAACATGGGTTTGGTAGGTGAGTTTTATTTATCCCACATTCATTATGTGGAGTTGTCTTCTCACTATAGAGGTCTATATATTGTGGAGCTCACAAGGTCTTTAATCATCCATTGTAGTGGAACATCATGAGATCTATGCTTGAGGACCCTTGGAAGCTTATTGTAATGTGGCTTGATGATCAATAAAACGATATTGGTGATAGCAGATGTGTTTCCTTTTGAGGAGTCTTGGAGAATTATTATAACAAGTTTTTGGAGAGTAATAAAGTGAGACCTCTTCGACAGTGGATTTTTTCTATACACATTGTAGAGGTTTTACCACTATAAATCTTGGTGCTCTTGTTGCTTGTTATTTTTCTTGATTTCCTTATGTTTAGACTCTAGAGTGCATACTCGTAGAAGATTATTAGATGGTTAATGATTAAGGCTTCTTCTCTTTATTTTCTAACATGTTATCAGAACATGTGTTTTCTAATATTATTGACCCAACCCTTCTATTGTATATATGGAGTTACTTCTGGTGCACATAAACTTGTATACAATATATAACAATTTAGTATATTCTTTAGAAATTACCTACTATTATTCTCAATGTGATACTGTGGTTTTTCCGCCTGCAATTGCCATATATGCCATCTAGTTATTTATTTGCAGGTTTTTTCTTCAATTTTGCAATTCTTATGTTATGATGTTTAAACCGTAATAGATAAGTTTAAACATAAAGCTTTCCTGTTTTTAGTAAATGATTGGATACAGCCTTTTCTCTCTCTGAGGTGCACCTTGATGATTCCAGGTATTGTCAGTGACTCTAGACAACTGGACAGATGATGAAGTTGATTCCATGGTTGATGTTGGTGGAAATGCTGCTGCTAATGCAATATATGAAGCTTTTCTACCTGAAAATTTTCAAAAACCTGGACCCGAAGCACCTTCTGAAGAGCGCTCATATTTTATCAGGTACTTTTATGTGTACTTGCATCATACATGTCTATTTTAATAGAGAATTTTTAGGAAACTGAAATTTGAATTTTCTTTTGCAGGCAGAAGTATGAACTGCAAGAGTTTTTAAAGCCCAGCCTCCGAATTGCTTCTTCCGTTTCATCAAATATAAACTCATCCTTTTCTTCAAATATGAGCTCGTCTTTTCAATCTAAGCCTTCTAGCAATAAACTGAACCCTGGACTAGGGAAAAAACTCTCAAGCAAGATATACCAAGATGTAAGAAAATAAGTTAACTAGTCTGGTTTTTCACTTGTAAGTTGCTTGAAGAATCCTAACTGATAACCAGTGGATATAAATATCTTTCTGCAACAGGTTGGTATGACGGAGTTTGTGGGTTTGCTAAAGGTCAAAGTTGTGAAAGGAACAAACTTAGCTGTCCGGGATGTGCTTAGCAGTGATCCCTATGTTATTCTGACTATTGGGAAGCAAGTCAGTTATTTTTGATATTAATGCTTTACTGTATTTAAGAGAAATGTTAGAACCAGTTATCTGTGATATTCTTTCTTTAATGGATTGAAGAAAAATGTTAGAACACATTATCAGACCGTTTCACTGATTGGCTGTTTTCCCATAATTTTTTGTCAATTTTTCAGACAGTGAAGACACGGGTCATAACAAGCAATTTAAACCCTGTTTGGGATGAGGAACTCATGCTTTCTGTTCCATCTTCTTCCTCTTCCCTTAAAGTGGTGAGTAATAATGACAACTATTTTGCATTTATTTTGAAAGTGATGTTTTTAATGAAATGCAGTTATTTTGAAAAATATCCAGTCATAATTTTTACTTTATTGTGCTTTCAAATGTTGTTTGAGATACTGCTTTTTTGTATGTGACAACTTTGAGCCGCTCTACCATTAGTATAATCTAGTTGTAATGAAGCTTTATATTACATGACAGTCAATCATGAATTATTCTTTTTTCATAGGGTATAATATTAATCCAATGAAATATGTGGATCTTCTCAAATTTTCCAGATAACTACATTACAAATGGGTGAAGGTAGCACTTGCTCTTCCTCCAAGAACTAACGACCACATCAGGCAATTCTAACTAATCATCATTAATAATCCCTAACACACCCTCCTTGAAGAAATAGTGGAGGGGCATTGAAAATTAGTTTTCATTGCTTTATATTACATGACAGTCTATCATGAATTATTCTTTTTTCATAGTGTATAATATTAATCCAATGAAATATGTGGATCTTCCCAATTTTTCCAGATAAATACATTACGAATGGGTGAAGGTAGCACATTGATCTCCCTCCAAGAACTAACGACCACATCAGGCAATACTAACTAATCATCTTTAATCATCCCTAACACTAACCCTCCCTAAAGAAATAGTGGAGGGGGGTTGAAAGTCGGTTTTCATTTTCTATATATGGGCTGGATGTAACTTTATTAGTCAAGTCCTTGAGCTGATTTGCTGAAGAAGTTAGGCAGTCAAGAACCTCATATAGCTCCACGAATCCGTTAATCATCCCTTTATTGTATTGATAATGTCAGATAAGATAAGATACGATACAATAATTTTATTAATGTCCAACGAATGACCACAAAGAGTAGGTCAATGGGACTAAAGGATACATCTAGTGTGAGTACAATGTAGGAGTGCAAAGGCAACTCCCATAAAATGAGAAAGATATAGAAAATAACAGAAAGTACTGTCTAGGTAAATATCCAACTAGGCTTAAGCCCTATGCCTAGTAAAAGCCAAAATAAAGTGTATAAAACCATGTCATAAGTTCGGTGATACAAAGTGAGAGTGTCCATAGTAGGGGTTGGACAACTCAAAACTAGCTGAAGGAGAGATATCTGAAAATCTGAAAATCAGGCCAATGAGGTCAATGTATCCTGGATATGATGACCGATGGCGAAGGGGGCGACAGGGGTCGCACTAGCTCATTGTCGGCGTCCTCGAGTACCATAAGGGGATATGGCTACATGACCCTGGGGGGATGTAGGAGCAAGGAAGCTTAGTTCTTCTACCATTCGAGGTCGAAGGAAAGAAGCTCTGAATAGATCTCTGACTGCTCTGTTGGGGCTGGGAGGCAATCCGATGAGCGAGAGGTGCCCTAGTCGGAAATCGTCTAGAACCCTCTGGAATTATGAGGATGTGTGGTCGGATGTATGGGCCTACACCTCCAAACCGGTCTCAAACATATCGATCGATCTCCTAGGTGGGGATGTTGAGAGGAGACTCGAGGTCTCACCACTCTAYGGTCTGAAGTACTTTGGAGCTCGAATTGTCGTTTGTGACTCCGATCTGATGGAAGGGCATGGAAATAAGAGGTGATCCTCCTAGTCTACCTCGGGTTGGGGGCGGGGGGGGCATGTAAGAGATGGGATCTGTGACTGAGAATCTCCTTGATGAAAAGAGCTAGACACCTCTGGTCCTGATATCGAAAGAAAGTAGAGAGAGAACCCCTTGAGTCTCTGTAGAGGCAGTAGTAACATCCTCTAATCTCATAGTATACGGTGCATCGAAAAATGAGGTGCCACTTTGTCTTTGGCTCTTGTAGGTGACAAAACTGGTAGACCCTATCAGAGCGTGGGATATGGTGATCAGTCTCTACTTGGAGTCGATGAGAGCCAACCCAGAGCTGACCCAGAGGGATCCTGAGTGAGTGCATCCAATGTTTGTACGTGTATTACATAGAGAAATGAGTTGAAAGTTGTATTCAATTGTTGTCTTGTGTATAATCACTCGGTGATTAGTTCACAAGTACATAGCACATCACCTTATTAAGTACAACATAATACCGATGTTAACATCAAATAAACACCAACAACATAATGCTCCCCTCAATTCTTTTTAGTTACACTTNTTGTACGTGTATTACATAGAGAAATGAGTTGAAAGTTGTATTCAATTGTTGTCTTGTGTATAATCACTCGGTGATTAGTTCACAAGTACATAGCACATCACCTTATTAATTACAACATAATACCGATGTTAACATCAAATAAACACCAACAACATAATGCTCCCCTCAATTCTTTTTAGTTACACTTAGAATTTTTGTTGGGAGATTTTGCAAAGATGTCTATAGTTTGGTCTTTTATTTTGCAGTAGGCTAGTTCAATTTTTTGAATAAGTGGCTTTCAAAGCAATTGCGAGGAATAAACTCAGATCCAAAGGACAAGTAGGTTTTAGGAACAACTACTAGACTGTTGACCATTATTTTCACTTTGGGTTATTATTGACTAGGCTAGGCAATGGTCATGCAATGTCATCATTATTTTATTGGCTTCCAAAGGAAATCCTTGTTCTAGAGATTTTGGGGCATTGGTATGTCTGAGTCTGTCATTGTGGCTATCATGAGGCTCTATGAGATAGTTATAGGACGACTTCTAACTTCCCAAGGTTTTTTTGTCTTCATCAGGAGCACCATTGGGGTCAAGCAGGGCTTCCCCTTATCACTGACATTATTTGGGATATACATTGAGAGCTAGAAACACACCTTAGGGAGAACCTCTCTTTTGATGATGGATGCCTTCTACACCATGTCTTGATTGCACTACACTTGTTTGTAGATGGCGTGGTCCTCTCGGACTCCTCCCCTAAAAGCCTTCAGGGGTAGCTTGACCCTCTTGCTAGTATTCTTTGACCATGGATGGATGGTGGTGAACCTTAACAAGTTCGAGGTTATTATCTTCAATACCTTTAAGAACATTCTATTATATTTTGATTATTACTTTTTCAAGGAAGGCGAGGTGGAGATCAGTACAACATATTCCTACTTTGGGGTTCAATTCAAGGGTGCTAGATTTAAGCTAACAAATGATTCCCAACTCCAACTTAACAAGGGGTATGCGACTTGTTCTGTGCCTAAGATCCATTGTTTCCATTTGCATATTCAAGACATTCTAATGAACATGCATCTTTTTGAGACCATCATCAAACCTAATGTTCTTTATCTCATTGAGGTTTTTGAGGCCTAGACTGACTTCATTTGATTGGGTTTGTGTTTATCCTCTTTTATTAATATCCAAACCATTGTTAATTGGATCAAATATTAGAAAATTACTCGAGCATTGATTATTTGTGTTATGTGGACAAATAAATCTGTTGTAACACTTTTACATCTAAACCATTTAGTTTTGTTTATGTCTTGGCATCTCATCATGAATGCCTTACAATTTACGTTTGTTACACCAAAAACTAGCACATAAGGTGGAAAAGTCCCAACAACCAAGGTGCAAGCGCAAATTGAACTTAGGAAGGCTACCCACTGTCACCACAGTAACCCTTCCTCTCACTTTAGGCTAGCTCTTCTCTACTTCAAGGGGGGATTCGCTAAGGTAACTCTAAGTCCAAGGTTTAAGGTGTGAGTGAGGTGTTCAAGGACTCGAGTCAAATCTGATTTGAAATCTGTTTTGTGTGTTTGATGAAGATAAGGTTGAAGTTTACAAACCAGTGGTAAGTCTAGTATAGGATAAGTAGGAGTGATGTACTTAGACTTGTGCCRAATATGAGCTTATGYGATGTTATGATGATTATTACTTTCTGATTTGCAAAGAAAAATTGAAATTTGGGCAAGTTTAAATTTGTAAATGCAAGTTCAAACGCTCAATCTGGAAATGGAAATTTCTGTGTTATATATGATGCAAGAGTGCAGACATTTATAAAAAAAATCAGGAAAATAAATTCCCGAGTGCAAAATATGTGAAATGAGCCTAAATTAAGATCTAGAAGTGAAGTTTTCAGACTGAAATGCAATATGGAAATATAAATTTCTGCATTATATTTAGTGCTGGAAATGCAGGAAATGTAGAACAGAAATAAAATTAAATTTCCAGAATGTAGAAAATTTACCTTTTGGGTAGTTTATGATCAACTTTAAGGGTCCTAGGCCACTATACAAGGTTGGAAAATGAAATTTTGGAAGTGAATAAACGCAGAAAATGCATAAATTCACAACAGAAATTTATAATTTTTTCTAGATTGCAAACAAAAATAAAGAAAGGCTGAAAATAAAGTTTTTTGGTGATGAGAAAGGGTACAACTGGTTTCCTAAAGCTTCCTTGGGAAAATGGAGTCAATCTACTTCATGCAAGAGGGCAAAGTTTCTATAAAATGTACTAGAATTAGTAAGCTGCCTAGGTGATTGCTACACTAATGCTATTTGGTTGAAAATTAAAATATGGAAATGTAAGGAAATAACTCCTAAGATGTTGATTTCAAAACTAACCCTTGGTTTGCTTGCTTAAATTCTCCCAAATCCAATTATTATTAATTTATAAAGAAGAACATAAGAGAAAACAAACAAACAAGCAACAAGCTATTAGAGAGAAAATTCACACCTAATTGATCTCCACCACTTGAAGTTGTTTTCTTACTTAGATGGCCTTGGCTTAGCTGCTTGCAGGGAATTCCCAAACTTTAGTCTCCAACACTTAACTCAATACAAGCCTCACATAACATTAAAAAAGAGATCTCCAATATGTGCACAGAAGAGAAATTTTATTGCTCCAAAGAATGATCACTCTTTCAACAACCATTACAAATGAGAGGAGCCTCTAATTTATAGAGTTATAAGCTCAACCACCTCATAATAAAATAATAATATCCAAGTGATCAAGTTTGATAGGTCAAATAGATGATAAAATAATGTGACACTGACAATGGGTTGGTCATCAAATAATAATTTATCTCTCCACATGAGAGACCCAAGAGAGCTAGGGTGCACCCCAGAGAGCTAGGGTGCACCCCAAGAAGCTCTATCCCCCAAAAAGAATAAAGTATTCTTCACTAAAGGGGCGCCTTCGGAGAAAGAGCTCAAGTGGTTGCAACCATTCTCCAAAAAATAATAACATAGTCTCCATGAAGAGTGCACCCTCCAAGAATTCTCCAAGAATAGCATAAGTGATCCAAAGTGTGGTGTCCAAGGCTCAACAACCATCTCAAAATAGTAATCCATACAAGAATGTGCATTGGGTCCACATTGATCAAGTAAGTTAACCATTAAATATTCCCCATGAAAGGATGTGTGCCCTAGGAAAGTGGGTAACCACTCCCCAAGGTAGGGCAAATTAGTTCCAAATCACTTTATTCTCAGTCAAGGCGAAAACATAGTGTGAACAGGGCTTATTCGAAGGTGTAAGTGGACATCTAGTGGAGCGCACAACCTAGAGGAATGTGCCAAGAAGATAGGGTCAAAAGGTAAGTGGATATGTGGATAAGGATGAATGAATGTGGAGAAATGGCTAGGGATCATGCATAACTAACCTATCAAAAATCATGCAAGCTGAATCACCTCCTCAACATGTGTGCTAAGGATGAAACATGGTCAAAAGGTGGCACGTGTGAGTGTGAAAAGGGTCTAAAAATGCCCAATGAGTTCATGAGAGGCCAACCATTGACAAATAATACTTTTTTAATTAGGTTGCCTCAACATGTGTGCCAAAGAGGGAGCGCTGCCCTCAAGTGTTGTACCACATAAACATTAAGTTGCATTCCCTAGTGAGACTTTATTCCCATTTTCTTTCTCTTTTTCTTTTTCTTTTCTCCTTTTTTAACAACTTAGGGAGTGAGGCCTCAATTAAGGCTTATAGTCCATAAATAAAATAGGCCAATAATGTAGCACTCAATCTAAGGTTTGTGTTTAATTAATCAGAGATGAAAATATCGCAAACCACTTTGGCATGTTCACACATGGAAAAAGGTAAAATAATGAAATGTGCCAAATGAAAGGTTAAACTATGAGGGAAAAACTATATGCAAATGGGTTAAATGACTCGTGTGCCCTCTAGGAATGGGAATATGATAGAATATGGATGTAATGTGGATTATGTCAAGGAAAAGTGAAATTTGATGAAATAATGGATGAAACCTATTTAAAACTTAAAAATGAATGGATGGTAATGAAATGAATAACATCTAGGAAAATCACTAGGAAAGTATTCCACCATGCTAGAATGAATGGATGGTAATGAAATGAATAACATCTAGAAAATCACTAGGAAAGTATCCCACCATGCTAGAAGATGCAACAAATAGGAATAAGATTTGAACCCACCATGCAATGACCAAGTGAGCATAGTGACTAGAAGAACATCATGAGTAAAGGGGAACAGTAAATGGTCTCCTCAACAATGATTGACCATGGGAAAGCACTTGCAACAAGATGAAAAATACATGATATGCCGTTGAAGCAACCTCCACCAATGGTACAAACATGACCAATCCATCTGATATGCTGAAAAGAGTGAAAGGGCCATGACAAACTGATTGTGCCAAGTCATCTTGCATGAATGCTACCTTCCCCCTGGTTGGCCAAGTGTCAAATAAACCATAAGGGTAGCACCAGTGATAACATGTACACCATTGTTGAAACTTGAAGGTTGATGTTATTGTTGATAATTTGATTACAATGCTCTAAGTTATAACTACTAGATGACTGATGCTATGTGTGTACTAAATGGTTGATGCTTTAATGATCAACATTAATTCGGTAGTTAAATCTATGTTTTCATAATCTTTGCAACTATTTGACATTTTGCATTTTTTTTTTTGAATATATATGCATCAAAAGATAATAAAATTGAAGAATTTCGAGGCTCCTTGAGGCTGCCACCATAGGTCTGTTTCTGTGACTGATTTAGGACTGTTTAAAGGTCTGTTCTGAGTCACTAACAGGTCTGAAAACCCTGCTGAGTTTAAGGCTGCCTTTAGGACAGATTTAGTGCTCTTTTAATGCTCCTGTTTGGAAGGTTAGTTTAGGAAAGGTTTGCTGTCCATACACTTCTTCTTACAGCCATTAAAACTAGAAATACACCTCTAGATCTTTTACACTTAAATGCTGATAATGAAATATGCAAACCACAAGAATTTAACACATGTAATTTTTGGTCAACATGACCCTGGAAAAACCCCCAAGGGGAAAACCAGTGAAGAGGAAATTTATTATGGATCTTGAAGGAAAAACTACAGCAAAGATAACAAGCCAACTTAGTTCTAGTTAGCTGTCCAATCTGCCATGAAACAAGTGCCTGCAGTTCCTTGAAGTGCACCATCTTTCTTTGGACTGAGTGCGCCCTTTGTCCTTGAACAATGCACTCTTATTCCTCTGCAAACCTATGCCCTTCAAATGTGCCCTCTACCTCTAGAACAAGTGCACCCTCAACCTTTAGAACAAGTGCGCCCTCATCTCCAAGCAAGTGTGTCCTCTCCTTATGCGCCTCTTCTTCCTCAAAGTGCGTGCCCTTCTTCCTTTCCTTATCCAACTCTTCTTCTCCTCTCCTCCTTCTCTTCATTCACTCAAAGAGACAATGCGCCCCCCTTTTTCCTCTTCTCTTCTCTTTAGCCTCATCCTTAGGCTAGCCTAGGAACCAATGGCTAGGATTAGATCTTAGCCAACAAAGATCAAGGGTGGAGATTAGATCTCCCCCTTTACTTAAGTTCCCCAAGTCACTTTATGATTAATGAGCTCATAAAGTCACTTTGACTTTATAACATAAAGTAAAGTGAGGGAGGGGTACTTTTCCCCCTTTAGTGTTAGGCACATTAGTAACACTAGCGGACCACTTCCCAAGGTACCAAAACTCAACAAAAATATATATTWTATTAAAAAACACTCCTAGAACAGTCCATACTCTTGAATTCTTTTGAACATTGGCACTTCGTGCTCCCACTTCCCACTTTGCTCCCACTCCCAATAGCCTTGGTTATTAGTAACAATGTTTGTGTTGTGCCCACATCATCAAGAGGAAATGCATGTGTCACGTACCACTACCTACATCTATCCATATCAACATCATTGTATATAATTGGAGGCATGTTAAATATTGTGAACTTGTAATTGGATGTTACCCCTTCAAAGTGGCATTGTATTGTGAGGTTGCCCCTTCCAAGTGTTGTTAAATTTTATAGATCTATTAATTTCCTTTGAGTATTTCATGCTTGTTGTATCATCATATTTATAACCTTACTACCGACAATGTTCAAGAATCCAAAGAATCCATGGACAGGGACTGAGATCCATGACCATAGATTCACAATGATGGATGGACTATGGGTTGACTATCTATTTGAGATAATGGTCTATACATGGAGTATATGCAACTCCTATTAAGTAGGGGATGTTTGGGCATCTCCGTTTTTGGGGTTGTGGGGATGTGAGATACGTTCCTTATGTCCTTTAGGATGTCCCTTGCAAACCTTGCCAAACAATGATGTCCTTAGTGACGGGAAAATGTAAGGGATGCGTTCCCCATCCCAGGTGTCCCTATGCTATACTGCATTTGGGCTATCCATCATTCATTCTACTATCATTTGCTTCCAACAAATCCTTGTGACACCCTTTCATCCTAAAAGTCACATCTTGTGATTTTTAAGTCGACAACCCAACCATGCAGTAGTACTTATGTGGTCTGAAACCCAACCTTGCTGTGCCTATCTAATTTACAACGTATCCTTGTGGTACTTTAGTGGCCCGCAACTTGACCTTGTCATACCTTTGCAACCTATACTTCCACTTTACTTTTCTAGATCAACCTATATTTGTGGTTCACTTTTGCCTGCAACATATGCTAACTATGTCAAATGAGTCATTGAACTAATATAGGCTTGACCATCAGAGGAACTTTGGATTTGTTAATGCATGTATGCAGTCTATAATTTTTGTGGCTATTGGAAATCTTGCCTATTCTTCTATATGTAGATGCTTGATAAACTAGGAAAAAACTATGACAAGGTTAGGCCTCAAGGAATCATTGAACGACCTGCATGCTTCAAAGTCTTTCATACTGGATACGTTCTCACCAGTGTTAGCAACATCGCGATCATATCCCGATGTTGGCGATATTATCTTCAAAATCAGKGTTGGCGATATTTTCATTCTTACAACATTGTTTTTCATTYTTACAACATTTTCCAATATTTTCCGATATTTTCCCTGATGTTGCCGATATTTTGTTTTTGGACCCTCGGTGATATTTTGCTGATGTCGATGTTTGCAACACTGGTTCTCACCTATCAAGGATAGTGGTGCTGGCTAGGAATGGTTCTCATGGTAAGATGTTTTTTAATAAATTTGAAACTTTTCTTAATCAGGAACAATCAAGTACATTTTGGGTAAACATGGACTGCAAGAATCATAAATGTGGACTCTTTTAGTTTGGGGTTGGGGATGATATGCTTCATAAACTAGGCAAAAATTATGACAAGGTTAGGCCTCAAGGAATGGTTGAACGACCTGCTTGATTCAAAGTCTTTCATATATGGAGATGTTCCCCCCTATCAAGGATAGTGGTGCTGGCTAGGAATGGTTCTCATGGTAAGATATTTTTTAATAAATTTGAAACTTTCCCTATCAGGAACAATCAAGTACATTTTGGGTAAACATGGATTGCAAGAATCATACATGTGGACCCTTTGAGTTTGGGGTTGAGGGTGATATGCTGGCACTCCATGCCTAGTATTTATAATTGCAGGGTGGCTTATTGATTTGTATGCCTTGATGTATTTTTTTGTGCAGTGAAGCAATTTAAGATGCATTTTCGAAAAAAGGGAATCAGAATACCATCTATTTTTATAAGCATAGTGAGATTGAAAAGATATTCCTCCCTCACATCCCGCCATATTCTCACGTGTTCATTGAAGTTCTCATCTAGGAGTATGAGAAATCTATGTTTTAACCTTACAAACATAGCCCAGTGGTCCTCAATTGCATACTTGAGAGTTCAGAAAGGAAAATCCCAACTTTTGCGATTCATTTTTCATGTTGGTATTGTACAATCATTTTCTATTTTCCCAAAATGCCCCATGTAACATAGCCATGAAAATGGCACGAATTATAGATACAATTGAGGATGGTGGGAGAAACATATGTCTCAATGATTGGTGCTTATTGCAGGAAAAATAAATTAATGTATGCCTTGTAATGTTTTCCTCGCTGCTGTTCAAGAATTTATTGAGGTTTTGCGGAAAATGGCTCAGAATTGTGTAATATACTGAAAGTTATGGATTTTTTCCATAGAATACTTATGTGATCATTTGATGCATGGCTCATATTAATTCAGCTTATTTGAATCTGCTGTAAGTTGTGCAATATTGCAAGTGATATTTGAAGCAAGAAAGTTCAATAAGGATCAAGGAAAAACCAAATTGGGATATGCCTTCTAGATCCAATACTGGTCAATGGCATTAGTAGGCACAGTGGAGAGGTTAAGATTATAACAAGGAACATTAGCACTAAGAGAAATTGAAGATAATATGTAGAGTATCCTGTGGATAAGCCTCCTACAGAGAAGGGCTTGTTATGCACCTGATCTTTGATTATTTTTCAATTTTGGCTGTCAAAGTGCAGTATGGTTGTTATGAGTAATTGTGGTATTAAAGAGTTGAGGTCAAGTGATATATTTGAATAAGAATATCATAAATATCCTGCCCTTATTGTGATTGTATTCCATGTTTGTATTGGATCCTTTTACAGAGAGCTTTTTTAGTTCTTCAAGTTCCTTGCACTGAAATGTTCTCTTTGACTAAAATTTTATACTTAATTAATGACTGCTACCTTTCTGTTCAGTTGTCTTATGCCAAATGATTATTTGCCTGAGCTTAATGCTTATCTGCTTTAATTTTAAAATTTAAACCTTTTTTTCATGAAATACATATCCAGGGGAAACCCACCAGGTACTTCTCATTCCGAGGATGGTACCTAGGGTAAACTGGATTCTTCAGGGCTCAAGGGCGATACAACAATATACTCTTTAAGAGTTCAACATGTCACTTTCTGGAATTGATCCTGGGTGGGGAGGATAACACTCCTCAACTGCCTGGGCTAGACCCAACTGACATGCTCTAATTTTAAACCTATCTCTGATGCTAATGTTCATTCTTCTGATCTGTTTTTCACTTAATCAACTACAATTGTTATGAAAGACTTGACTTTATTACCATCATAATCATCTAGATTCTAAACTGTGCTTACCCTTGACTGTTGATTGTGATGCCTCTAAATTAGGAGGGCTATATATTGTTCCAATAAACATATTAATGTCATGTATGCATACCAATTGAAAATTCAAGGCTGCTCCATTGTATGCTATCTTATTCTTTATACTTTCAAAAGAATTCGATTAGACCTTGGTAAGTGTAATTCTGTTTATAAAGTAAAGTGTTTTTACCAATCATATATAAAGTTTGATCATTTTCCAAGTTTTGTGTGGTGTTGTTTTGGCAGCAAGTCTTTGATAAAGACACCTTCTCAGCAGATGATAGCATGGGTGAAGCCGAGGTTGCTGTCCAACCACTGATTTCCGCTGCAAGTGCACTTGGAAACACTGGTATATCCGGCACCATGCAGATAGGAAAATGGCTGGCCACCAGGGATAATGCTCTTGTAAGAGATAGTGTAATTAACCTCGTTGATGGACGAGTAAAACAAGACGTATTTCTAAAGCTACAAAATGTTGAATCGGGAGAATTGGACCTGGAACTCGAGTGGGTTCCTCTTGATCAGTAAATGAAGTGTTGAATGCCTGGTGTTTTTGATATGTTTAGCTGGTCTTATACATCTCCTTGAAAGCATCTTACATGATGGACAACTAATGTTGTACATGAACTATGCTGTTTACTGTCCAGTTTCCGGTGGATATGCTGTGGCAGCAATTTAGAGATTTCAGGAAAGTATTGTATTTAATTCTTTATGTGAAATCTTAGCAGCAGAATTTGGTATTTTTTCTACAAGTGAGTGTTCAGTTAGAGTGAAGTTACCATGTTTGAGCTTGTATGATTAGTAAAATGTCCAAATGTGGTGAATATCTGGGATTCAGATACTGACAAAAAATAAGACTAGTTACTGGTAGCAACCATTTAATGAACAGAACTATCACAATTGGAGTTTCAAATATAACTTGGATTTGATCAATATTAAGGCCTTTCCTGTATGGATACAAGCCATTAAAATAAATATTACCCCTAACTAATCAGACTTTTCAATTGAGTGACTTGAAATAACAGCCAAGTAACAACTCGTGTTTCACCACTGCTTCTTCAATGAGATAAGAAGAATTTCAACCCATGTGCTGCAGAATTTATTTTAGAAAGTGAGTTTTTTGAGCTTGAAAAACATCCCATAGGTAATTGATGACTGGAAATTTGAAAAGGTTTGAGTTATTTATGTCTTTGAGAGGAATGAATATGAGCTTCCTATTACAAGAGATTTTATTTAATGGTTCTCGAACATATTTTTTTGTTTTTGAGAGGAATGAATTTGGACTTCCTATTACAAGAGATATTATTTAATGGTTCTTTAACATATTTTGTAAGAAGATTTTATTTTTTCGAATCTTTTGATGGATCTTCAAATCCAATGTGTTAATTCACAACCTACAAAACACATCATAGTTTTCTACATCTTTGGTTTCTTGGCTTCACTTCATGAATTATTTGCCTCCTTTCCCAAACTAGTTTTCTTTTTGTAAAATGCTGCTTATATTATACATGAGAGAGCATGTTCCATGTGAATGAATATGAACTCTTTATCAGGGCAGATAATAGAATTCTGATGTTTGATTGTGAGGGGACAATCTCTTTGTCTTATGTACAAATGTTTAAATGACGAGGATGTAAGTTTCACACTTTCCCCACTCGGGTTCAAATCCCCAATGAGACATTGGCCTGTTGTGATAAGGCTAGAGGGGTAGACATCCTCTTGGATAGAGGTCTCCACGGGTGTGCCTCGGGACATCTCATCCTTTGCTAAGTCACGAGCTATTAGTATATCCGGCTTGTGCATTGTTGGATATATTCTTTGGTGCACTTCATAAATTATTTTCCTTCTTACCCAAAATGGTTTTCTTTTTGTAAAATACTACTTATATTATACATAAGAGAGCATGTTCTATATGAACGAATCTTAAATATTTATTAGGGCAGATAACAAAATTCTGATGTCTGATTGCGAGGGGACAATCTCTTTGTCTTGTGTACACAATGTTTGAATGGTGAGGAGGTAAGTTTCACACTCTCCCCATTTGGGTTCAAATTCCTAATGAGACATTGGCCTGTTGTGATAAGGCTAGAAGGGTAGAGGTCCCCATGGATAGAGGTCCCCACAGGTGTGCTTCGAGACGTCTTAGCTAGTGCTAAGTCTTGAGTTATTGGTATATCTGGCTTGAGTGTTGTTGGATATACTCTTGGGTTATAGTGGCAATGGGTTGGTTTGATCCTGGGYCTAGCTTAGGTTTTAAATAATTCCCATTATTTAAAAAAAGTATTAGGGTGTCATCAATGTTTGTGATTGTATTTATTTAGTCTTCACCAGTTTTTGTGATCGAGGGCATGTGATCTTATCTTTTTGGCTTCATTGTGAAGAGACAATCCCTGTGTGTTCYGAATGCAATGCTGGTCCAATTTCAAGCGTAATTTAAATTTGAAGAAAAATACTTTAATGCAAATGCATGATATATATATGTGTGTGTATTATATTGATTTATATCATGCATTTGCATTAAAGTATTTTTCTTCAAATTTAAATTACGCTTGAAATTGGACCAGCATTGCATTCAGAACACACAGTGCATTCAGAACACACAGGGATAGTATGATAATGCATTAAAGTATTTTTCTTCAAATTTAAATTACGCTTGAAATTGGACCAGCATTGCATTCAGAACACAGTGCATTCAGAATACACAGGGATAGTATGATAGTTGGTTAGTTCATAATATGATAGTATGCCATATAATTATAATAATAATATAATATATATAAATATAATAATATATAGTAATAATATAATATATATAAATATAATAATATATAGTAATAATATAATATATATAATAACATATTTAAAAGTATAGTGGGTTAGTTCAATTGGTTTGAAGTCCGTCAATAGCTTCTGCTTCCGCATTGATAATAAGTCCATGCTAACAAAACTTGATATTTTCACATAAAAAAAAATATAAGAAAAATTATATATATATATATATATATTCAAATTTTGAAAAAATTACATGTTCTTTATATATGTGATGTATATTCCTATATTTTGGTGTAGTTGGTTTTTTTGGATATATATATTTTTTATATTATATCATATTTGTAACCTTATTGGTAGTATGGTAACATTGCACTATCCCAAATTTACAAAACAAATTGTTTCATAGATTCCTTCCTCTCGTCATGCGGGCAAGAAGGATCCATGAAGCTAGATTTCGGTAGATGTTCTTTTGTTGTATTTGTATTGGTATCCTTAAAAGGTAATTATAGATTGTCCTACATGTCCAAAACAATTGTTTGACATATTTTCTCAACTAGCCATGTGGGTGAGAGGGATCCATGAAGCTAAATTTCGATAATTGTTCTTTCGATTCGAGACCTTTGGTAGATTATCAAACAAACAAAGCTCATCCTTTTTAAAAGTGCTCTATTTGACCAAACATTTTTCGACTCGGATGAGAGGCATTTACTCTCCACATTTTATTCTAAAATCGGGTAAAGTGAGCTCTAGAGTGGAGAAATTGGTACTATTTGTGGCTATTAAACACATAAATATGCTCATCAAACTATACCCTCCATATTGTTCAATGTATTATGGCACTTATCTTAAATATATCTCCTTGTGGATTAGCTTTTAAAGATAAATGAATGTTATTTTATAACACTATTTTCACTTGCTAATATTGCGAATCTTTCTACAAATGATGCTCTTAATCCAAAATATCCAAGTTTTTACTAGGAACCTATTGTTGCTCGAGGTTGAATGTATTCTAATATGGTGTACAATGAAAGTTCACTGTAAAATCAGTCATACAAAGACAACATACAAATGTTATAATTTTGACAAGAGCTTTCTTCTCCACAAAGTATAAACTTTATTTGGAAAGTGAGTTGTTGGTTCACAAAATGCCACTCTAGTAGTGGAGGCATATTGAATGGTATTACAACTTGCCTAACACCATCTTTTATCATTCATTGTTTTGACCCAATKATCATACGTGTTTGACTTACCTTTTCAATCTTKTAGGGCAAAAGATTGACCCAACACGAATCAAAAGAAGAGTCATATGTTGAATGGTTGTTAATTATATCACCTCCACTAGGCATAAGTAGACCTTGAATTTTATCTTGAATCTTGATAACCATGAGGTACCCTAAAACATCCACTACTAGTAAATACATGTAGGGYGCTGTAATATCCCAGATTCGGCTAGTCTAGGAAACTCTGCTAATGTGTGTGTATGATTAATGGTTTAYAACATATAAATGAGCATACAAATAATAATGGMAACAAAATACTGCAAAGCTTATATTATGATATCTCTGCGGAGTACAAATGCCAAATGCGACTGAATAAAATAAATCACTCAGCTAGATCAGCGACAAAAGGATCTTAGCCGGAATACAATAAGTAAACTAAAACAATAGTACCCGATACTGAAAGAACGCTGCATGATCAATGGATGTGACGTAGAATCTGCTGCAAGCTATGACAACTCATACGACAACTGCTGCAAGTTTGGAAAGTTCGCCCTGGTGGCTAGACCTCTCGGAACGGCCTGGAAACTGTCCCAAACAATGTGCCCTGTTGTTTCTCTTAGTTCTGGTGCCTGATCGACCTTCTGCTGGTAAGCTTGGATCTTGGATGGATCCCCTTGGGGGAAATGCACCCCCTCTGCTACTGGAAAACTACGCCCTAGTGATTCCACCATCGTAATCAACTAATGTGTGTCTTAAAATGACCGCCCTGACCTACTGTGAAATGGGTTAGAAGGATTTCCCTGGATCTGATCCGATGATCGCTCGGGAACCCCAAATGTGTCCTTAGCAATTGTCACAACCTCAACGACTGGAAAATGCGCCCCAGATGATTTCTCCGTTGGAATTTGACGAGAAACCGAGCAAAAGATGCGCCTTTCCTTCCTCTCAACAAGGTCGGAAGGGAATCTTTGATTCTCCATGGATGGGACAAGTCGACTCAATACCTCCTCAGAAGTTGCACCCTCACCCTGAATAAGTGCACCCTTGCTGCTAGAAACTGTGAAACAACTGTTGAAGACTGATGGAAGACCTATGTGATCTCCTCGGTGACTAGGGTGTGTCTCTCAACAATGGAATCAACCATTGGTGTATTCCTCCTAGAATCCACTGAACTATCTCTTCTGAGATGTGCCTCTCTCCTCAATGACAAATCAAAATCTGCATAATATTGAATTAAGTCGCTTTACCTTTTCTTATAGTAGCCTGAAACCCTGATTCGTTGTTGACTCTATTTTTAGCTCGTTTGTTCTATTTTTAGCTCAAGTTGGCTTAAAAGCGCTTTTAGCCACTTTCGAATTATAACACCCTTGGTTGGAGTGACCTCTAGTAACCCTTTTTACCCCTTTCTGGCCCTGGCTATAGTCTAATGGGGTTGTTTAGATCATTAAGCCTCCTCTCTGGAGCTCTTATTTGGAAATGGACATTACAGTGCTCCCTTCCTGAAATCGGTTGTCCTCCAGCGATACCAATCCAGGGTGTTGCAACACCTGCTTGCTCTC
>JASDQU010713666.1:44697-59582 GCA_032191745.1 Picea mariana | reverse complement strand
TAATTAATAATATAATTATTAATTATTAAATAATATATATAATAAGTAATAAGAATAATAAATAGTTATTTATTATCCAACAGACACATGCTTTCATGGATGGTCACCATATGTTCTCTATATATGGAACACTCATCAATTTAATAAAACACATCGATCATATCTTATCTCATATGAAGAAAAACAACAAGAGCAAGGTTTTTTTTAGAAACCCACGAAATATTTATAGAAGTCGTCCTTGAAGCACTATTTTAGTACATCAACAAGTCGAGTAATGCATAATTTGACAACCAATAAGAAACTTGGCCTCAATCTTATAACTGAGGATGAACACATTTGCACGACCAGTTCGAGAGAGTTGTTGAAGACTATATTTCAGAGCAAGCCATTGAAGATCGAACATCTCTTGATAGAATAAAAGAAAAAGTTTACACCGACTTGCACGAAGGATTCTTGTGTACTATTCCGACACTACTCCATAAATTCCTCCTCAAAAAGGGAGTTGGAGACATCGTTCAATACCGACCTCGACTAGGCACATCATTACCAAATAATAACTATCAAGAGAGGGACGAAGAGTGGGAATGATTTCTCAACGCAAAGTGCAAAGACATAAGACAAGATTGGGATAATTTTTTGAATAAATAAACATGGCTAGTAGTACCGAATCCAAGCAAGTCAGGGTGGCAATGGGGGGTTGGCCGAATTTGTGAGATGCCACAAGAAAATCACACCAGGAGTTCTGATTACTGAAGTATAAATGTCGTCGAGAGGAAAGAAAGCATACACACAATTCGTTGATATCCAGAGATCAGAGCGAGATAAAAGGAAAAAGAAAAGGGAATAATTTTGTAACCTTTGGAACAATCAGAAGTCGAATAGGAAGATGCTCGGGGAGGTTCAACCTGACAGAGTACAAGAGCAGTTTGAGTCTAAAATGARTCGACCATAGATGGAAATAACAACATTTGCGATGACCCCCGAAAGAAGAAAAGACATAGAGTTGATAGAGGATAGATTGAATCCCTATCAACTAGAAGACAAACCTGAAAGCATGGATTACAAAGACACAGGACCAACGATACGCACTTCCCCCACGCTAAAAACTATCCCACGAATAAAAGATTTCCTCTAGCAATGAATTCAGATCGATGACCAATATAAAAGTTTATGGTACATAACCGACGATCATGGAAACCTACGAGATGCACTCATTGTTGAGGCAGAAAGAAATGAAACCAACAACATGCTCATCCAAATTAAGGATCTCACTGAATCAACCCCCTACCAAATATATTATCAAGAGAAGAAAGTAGTTACAATCGTGAACCGACACGACCATTGGAACAACGCTTAGTCAATTATAAAGATCAAATTTCTTAAACCAAATAAATACTTACTGTGGTCAACAAGAAATAATTATTCCTCGAGTAGCACCCAGTAAAAGATCAACCAATAGAAAAAGTGACACAAGAAAACCCGACCGACGATTCAACAACTCAGTTGAAAATTGTGCTAACTCAAACACCATAAAATGAAAATACCTCTAAAAAGACAATAAACATGGTGTTTAACCACATACCCCTGTACGAGGGAGATGAGGACCCAAAAAGACACTAGTTTGTGTGCGAGAAATTTTGGGATGTTGTAGACATCATCAACGAAGAAAAACAGATGGCTCAATTCAGAGCCGCCCTCTAACTTCATGCCTTGACATGGTTTATGAACTATACATAAAATCAGAATAAAAAAAAGTCAGACATAAAAGATAGTTTCTATCGTTTTTCAAAGTCTAATATGTCACACACTTTTCTACGTAAAATTTAATGGAAATAAAACAATGACCAAGTGAGTCAATACGAGAGTATGATAAAATATTCAAAGATCTCTTGAGCCAAATTATGAAAACAATTGATCAAATCTTGCTAGTTCAATGGTACGTCGCTGGTTTATTACAACATATCCACTCACCACTTCACCTGTAAATAACCACTCATGAAGATGCATTACAAAAGGCACAACGCATTGAGACGGATGACGATGGGCCTTTGACTGTTGTGTCGACTAGAAGACTTGAAGAAAAGATAGAGCATTTATAGAAAACGATAAATAATCTATCCACAAGAAGAAATGAACTTTGGTGCACTTCATGTTGTGAAGAAGGACATATGAAGGAAATGTGTAGCCTCAATGATCAACCAACAACAAAAACAGATTCACATAGAGTACAAGCTCAAAAATATTATAACATATGCAAGGTTTTGAATGATCATAGTGTACAATATTGTCCACATAATTTGAAAAACACTAAGTGGTGTCACATATGCGAAGATTCTGTTGATAGGTCCTAAATCCGTTTAATTCAACAGTAGGAACCAAACCCGTCACCGAGGCCCAATTAGAATCTGTAGTGTTTAATAGTGGAATGGTTCTCCAGATCTTGCGATCCAGTCAATTAATCGATGGGCTTTGCGTTTTATTGTGAAGGATTCTCCTTCGGTTTGGACTTTCTCTTTTTTTTTTTTCTCTTAGGTGGGACTGATATAAGATAGGAGTCGGTATAAACCAACTAGGTAACAAAACAAGAATAAGTTTAACTACAGTAGAGGAGGCTGAGCTTGGGATAACCCGCTACTCAAGCATGCATACAAAAATTCTATACCACATGCCTAGTACTAATATGTTAACCATGTGAATATCCAATTACTGACTAAGATACAAATCATCAGAAAGAAAACACATACGCAATAAATAATGGCAAGTAAAATAATTCACCTAACTCTAATCATCCATCACATTATAACACAATGATTCATCTTCACCATTAAAGAAAATAACTGCAAAGCATTGCATCAGATAACTTATCAATAATTTTAATAGCTCTTATTCGTTACAACATCCATTCATGAGACAAGATAGGAAACAGTTCTTCTCCATGTCCAATCATACATGCATTTGATGAAAATATAACTTGTCTCTGGTCTAGAAGGACTTCTCAATTAAAGTTAAGTTCAAAATAATTCTTAACAAACCAGAAATGAGAATTTCTTACAACAACCATCGACCCTCTACTAATTGGTCGATGATCCTATTTATAACATAAAATTCAACTGAAAATAGCGGCTAAGTGTAGATAAGTAAAACAAAACTCGCCACGCGGCGTTCTCCTATTATTTTGTCTAGGAGTTATCTCAAGGTATCATTTTAAATGAGTGGTTCTTCTCGTATTATGAACATCTGATGAACAACTATTCACATGTGTGGGCGTATGGAAATCTGTGCTGTTCCATTGGGGCTACGTAAATTTCTCTGATCTCCACCACATGTGCCCGATACTTGACAAGACTGGAACTTAACTGTTGTAGCACAGCTTGAGCTTTGATCAGATGTTCAATAAACCGTCACACCTGACCCAACTCTCTTGTGTCTGTCACCTTTGATATCTCTTCATCCCATGATTAATCTTGCTAGGTGTGCGATTTGATTATGTCACTCAAGTCGATGGAGTCGTCGGGCATGCCAAACTGGGGGCGTCTGATATATTTCACTGCCTCTGTTGATTTTGATTCAGCTCCTTCGTACCTAACCTGTTTTCTTGAACCTCCTGACGAGGTTCTTGAACCATTCTTGCTCAATACTTAGAGGCGTCTTTCCTGTGAATCTTGTTGAACCTGATTGTTTGATACTTACATGATTACTGCATTCTTTTGAATCGATTGCAGTGCCTCTGTTAGCACCGTCATTTTTCTCTAGTTAGGGTGGGTTAAATCCGCGTGCCACAACATGAAAGGTAAGGTATAGAAAGAGTATGAAAGTTGAAGAAACACCAGTGGTTGGTTGGCCTTTGGAGTCGGGAAGGGATGTCAGAGGAAAAATTGTGCCAAAAGTACGAGTATGTTCCAAAAGAGTCGGATCTTGTCATAAGGGAAGTCGTTAGGTGCCTCGGGTCGAGGCAAGTGGTTTAAGTAGAAGTCTCATCAACAAGTGCATCAAATATCATCAACTCATCATGACAACTGGGGATTGAAGAATTGAGGTGCTCGTATCACACACCATATGCAACTTCTATCGGCTGTATCTCATATGCCCCGGAACATACTCGTTGCACGAATGTGCCACAAAGAATCTTCAGTTTGCTTCAAAACATCCAATCGCCATGAATCCTGGCACGTTTCCACTCACTGCCCGCTCTATTATAAATTTCAGATGTTCTGCATGTGTTCTACTCACCAGCTGAGCTTATGCACTGCTGGTAATTTGTCTTGTGAGCCCAGTCTGATCAAAACAAATTTTCATTTCGAGCCTTCGTCACTTTTCCC
This sequence comes from Picea mariana, assembly GCA_032191745.1. Taxonomy (NCBI): domain Eukaryota; kingdom Viridiplantae; phylum Streptophyta; class Pinopsida; order Pinales; family Pinaceae; genus Picea; species Picea mariana. Next base: position 55,263 of record JASDQU010713666.1, on the reverse strand, counting down.
ACGCGTAAGACAAATACGTTATTGCACCATGGGAACCCCTTAGAACCCAAGACGGAGCACACGAAGTAGTCGAAGCGCCAGGCTTGAGCCCCAAAACGAATGCGATTCATTCTTACTTACATCGAACATTCCCAAGGCTTCAAAGGGAGGTTCCTACTTGTGCGTGGAAACCTTGGTACCACCTTGTGCGGAGGCCGAGGTGGAATAAGTTGCACTGGAAGGGAGGATTTTGGAGGCCACATTTTCCCAATAGCAGATTCCCTGGAGAAGGGAGAGACCAAAAAAGAATAAGGAAACTGGAGAAAATATAATCCTGAGCGAGTCGTGTGCAAGATCGACCACCGAGGAATTACTTATGCGTGTTATCTGGTTAGAGCCCGTCGAAGCCACAGGTTGAGGAAGCAGGAGCATAACGAGGAGAGCAGATGCCTTGGGTTCTAAATTTCGAGAGCTGACTCAGCAACTGGAGCAGGCACAACTCGTCATTGCTGAACTCTACCAGGAAAATAGAGAATTAAGACGACAATTGGTGACAAATACCCTCGAGGTGTTGGCATCACAAGGCCGTGAAGGAAACGTGACATGGCTCAAGAGACAACTCTGGGAAGCGCAATATATGATCATGTAGCTGCACGAATCACAAAGGGTGTCAGAAGAATGGAAAAAGAAATCATCTCAGGGAACGTGAGGCAGCCCGAAAGAAATTCTGCACGAGCCTTGTCAAAGCGCAAAAGAGGCATGATTGGCGGGCTATATTTTGTATTCTTAGACGAGGCACCAAATTTTGGAAAATTTCATGTTCTTAAAGGTAAACCAGGTTGGTGTGCCAAAAGGTGTAGACAATGTCTCTTGTATGTAATATGAGTTAGATGGGAATCTAATATAAAGTCTAAAACCTTGATGAAAGGATTCTAGTTGTAGTGATGGGATGCATCGTTTCTTTTCTTTGCGTATGTATCTCTTGTGTTCTTTGTCCATATTTTTCTTGTCTGATTTGGAATGTATTTTTGAGCCTAGGATTCACAGTGTAGTTTGCATCATTGAGACATGCCCTTTTTCGTGCAAGTTAACCTCGAATTTACGCTTAGTGGTGCTCCGAGTTACTTTGTGTTTTTCATTGATATCTGTTCCGCGGATAAACCTCCGACGCCGATCAATTTTATTGTATGGTGCTGAAGTGGCACACCTATCTAGGGATCATGAAACTAAAGGCCGGTGACTTATCTCATGGGTAATGGTCGAGATCGGGACTTTGTTCAAGTTGTACACTCTAAGCTAAACCTGAAACTGCCAATGCTGAAAAGATATCAGGGATCAATGATCGGGGATAAACCTATTGCGTAGTACCCTTTGGGTTAGTGTGCTCAAAACTCTCGATGCAAAAAATGTTTCAAAAGTCGGCGATCGGAGAAAACTTCAGCATAGTCCGGATGTTCATCGCGATGTGATTTTCTTTGATGTTGTGAAACGTGTCAGATATCGGCTATCAGGGATATCATTTCTTTCTTCGTTTAACATTATCTCTCCTCTCCTTTTACCGATGTTGATGGGGATCGATCATCGACGATCTCTTTGCATGAAGCTCGTCACAAAAGACAATTTTCTTCTGTCGATGCCGGTCAAGGTCGGCACTTGGCGACAGCAGTTTCTTCGAATGATTTCCCTTCATCTTTAATTCTTCCCGATGCCGAATCTCTGAGTGCGTCGGGGAAAATCATTTGGTTGTCGATTCTTTATTTAAATGCTAGTCTTTTAAGTTATGAGTTTTCATATGTTCAAGCAAACTATGAGAGACTTAAATGAGGATCAAAATGATAAGCAAGGACAACATTTTTTCAATAAATTCGATGAAAACAACACAAAATATCAAGTGGTACCCAAAAAGTAAAATTTTGACATAGGCTTTTTAGGGCGTGTTGAGTGCTCAACAGATTCTAATCACAAAACATCAGAATGCTATTTCAACACCCAAAATCAAACCATTGTATGAACAGTCTACCACACAAAAGCCACTGACCAAGCTAACAATTACGGTCGAAGAGACCACTACTATGATCGAGGTCGAGGTCAAGGAGGCCACGGTCTATTTGGCGGTTGAGGTCGGGGTCGAGGTCGAGGACAACCATACTGCTCCAACTGTTGGAAAGATGACCACATCAGTCCAGATTTCCCAATGAAAGACATAATTGACTTGAAAATTTGCAATATATGCAGTGTCAGTGACCACTCATTAGATGAGTGCCCGATAATAATTCACAAAATTATGACTAGAAAAAATGTAAATATTCTACATGCAGTATCAAAAGAAGGAGTATCAAATTCAAAGAACTCAAATATCATCACAATATTTGGTGCAGGACGAGATCTTAACAGTGCCACATTACACGACCAACATAAACAGAAGGATAACTTCTTTCCAAATCCTGATAAAGAAGAACAAATTATGAAGGAAGCTATCAGATTCTTTAAGCAAAACAATGGAGGACATAATGAATATATTCTCCAAGAATTACTACAACTATTATAGGAAAAACAGTTAGTCGGTCGATTGCTAGAATTACTAAATATATTAAAAGAATATAAAGAAGGACAAAGGCCATCAAAGGATGTCAGACAAATCTCATATAAGCATATATATTATGATCCACGTGTCGACCTATAAATCAATGAAGTATCGTTCAAATAAGTAGTTGTTGATTTTGGATCTCAAGTCAACATCCTACCACGAGAAACTTGGATAAGACTATGTTGACCTGTTTTAGCACCAAATCTGAACTATCTCAAACTTGCGAATCAAATATTGATAGAGCACATTGGTATACTCAAAAATGTGGACACTCAAATAATGGGTATTCTGACTCAAGTCGAATTTGAAGTCATCGACCTAGTTGAGGGGATGCTAGCATATGCAACACTTGTCGGTCGGCCATGGGGTCGGAAGATGAAAGAAAATATCTCTCTGGAAAAATACAGAATCAAGTTAAAAGACGATGGGAGAAAAATAATCATTCCCTTGGATCCAAAAGAAGGAAAGCCATGGACTGAATCATGGGATGAAGACCAAGAGGCTCGGTGCTTGTTATAAATAAACAACGAACAAATATATTATGTAGAATTGACTGCACAAGGGGAAATTTTGAGAGAATCTCCCATGTTGGTCGGACATAATTCCGATTCCGCTCTATATAGCTGGAAAATCGAGAATTAAAAAGCACACGCAAAATATTGGTTTTCCATTAAAATCATCCCAAAGAATCCTAGAACGTGCTACTCGATCCAAGCATTGCCAATAGTATATGAAAAGAAAATCTGATAGAATCCCACTCTCATATCGACTGACAACCAAATAAGCAGGACTTTATGATATAATGAACGACATACACCTTTGACACATGTTGAAGTAGTATCGAAATCAAATGGAGATCAAGAAATAACACAGGGCCTCATAGAAACATTCACAAGACAAGTTGCAAGATGGTGGAAACACACTCCCCCGAGTTACAAACATGGATGACTATGTTGACATACTTCATCGAACATTTTAGAGAGAAGAACTTGTCTAAAGCAGTTGATATCTTCATGTTCAAAATTGGGTATGACCCAGTAGAGCATATTCAATGATGCAAAAATGAATGGAGAAGGATAGGTTACAAAGACGAAAGGGTATTTCCCCACATGTTTCCAAGCATGTTATATGAGATACCAAATAAATGGTATAAGATTGAAGAAGCTTGAGACTATATGGTAAATTGGGCAGAAATTAAACAAATAATTTTGCAAGACTTTGAATTTAATTCAGAAGAAGAAAACTTGAAAGAAGCAGCACAAGAAATCAAAAACTTCTTAGAAAATCCAACACCAACTACACAGAAAGAAAAAGGAAAGATGAATATGGATTTAGGATCGACGTCGACTTGCAATCTTGTGTCGACAAAAAATAAGGAAGTCTCAATGACATAAAGACTCGACATGGAAAATATAAGGTGCCCAGAACAAATCTTTAAGTGGAAAAAGGACCACTCAACATTGTAGAATCATGTGAAATCAATATTCAATATAGATACAATACAAAAAGAAGATCAAGAACAACCCTACTTCCCTGAAAGTTTCACAAAAATTGAAGAAGGGGAACATTATCTTGATGAAGAAAAACCACGAGAATGGATGGTGGCCAAAATTAAAACAAAATAATTCGACATATCAAATGATGATCGCCCAAAAATGGTTTGAATAAGTGATTATTGGATGGACAAAAAAATAGTTGAAATAGTCAACCTGCTAAAAAAATGTCAATATATTTTTTTCCTATGACTACAAGGACTTGTAGAATAAATGGGATAGATGAAGATCAAACTCATTCTAGGAGAAAAACCAATCAAAAAATGACCATACAAACTAACCCATAAATATAATTTGATTGTTCAAAAAGAGATCGAAGGAATGGTACAAGATGGTATCATTTACCTGATTGACAAAGCAGAATGGGTAAGCCCCATGGTGGTGCAACCAAAGAAACATGATACCAAGAGTCTAAGAATCCATGTCGATTTTAGGGGACTCAATAAATTGACAGTGAAAGATCTATTCCCTACCCCCTTCGCTGATGAAATCATTAATGAAGTCATTGGCCACATATGCTACTCATTTACCAATGGATTCTCAGGTTATAATCAAGTGTTGATAGCAAAACAAGATCAACCAAAGACAACATTTGTCTCAGAATTTGGATCCTTCGCCTATAGAGTCATGCCATTTAGACTGAAGAATGCACTAACAGTGTTCTCGAGAATAGTTGTTAAAGAGTTTCAAGATTATATATATAAAACTATGGATGTCTACTTTGACGATTGGACGATATACAACCTATTTAAGAATCATATACAATGGCTTAGGCTTATGCTAAAATGGTGTAGGAAAGTCCATCTATCATTAAACATCAAGAAATAAATATTCGCTACACCAATTGGAATCCTGTTAGGACACGTGGTATGTAAAGATGGAGTAAAGGTCGACATGGACAAGATTAAAATTATTCTCGACTTAAAGTTGTCTGTGAACCAAAAACAAATCAAAATTTTCCCGGGGCACACTAGATACTATAGAAAGTTTATATGCCACTATTCGAACATCACATTTCCAATGGATGAACCAAGATTGTCAGGAATCCTTTGAATTCCTAAATAAGAAGTTGGTTGAAGCTCCAATACTAAAATTTCCTGATTGGTGGAGAAAGTTTCATGTACATGTCGATGCTTCCAATGTCACTATAGGGTTGGTCCTATCATAGCCATGCGACGACACAGTCGATCATCCAAACACATGCGCAAGTCAAAAATTGAACAAATCAGAAAGAAACTATTTGACATAAAGGGAATCCTTATCAATGATATTCACTCTACAAAACTTTCATCATTACTTACTTGCCAATCCATTCACATTTTTTACAGACCATCAAGCATTGAAATATTTGGTTAATAAACCGGTCCACCAAGGCAAGATATTCCATTGGTTACTCCTATTTCAGGAGTTTGAGTTCAACATGATCATACGACCTGGAAAATAGAACTTCCGACCTGACCACCTATCACGACTTGAAATGGGAGAAGATCCGACAGGCATTGACGATGACCTCCTAGATGCACACTTATTCTGAGTTGAAGCTACCCCTAAGGATTTAGAAGATATAACAATTTTTTTAGAAGAAGGAAAGGCTCTAGAAGATTCGTCGACAAACAAAAAGAGAGTACTAGCTTTAAAATCTGCACCTTTTACAATCATAAATGGGTATTTATACAAAATGGGAATCGATGACACCCTAAGAAGATGCATTCCTGAACATGAAAGGGAAGACGTCGTTAATGAGGCTCACACAAGACTAGCTGGGGGTCACTTCCAGGCTGACACGACAACCAAAAAGATACTGCAGGCATGCCTGTGGTGGCCGACACTACCTAAATATTGTCGGGTTCAAGTTAGAAACTTTGATAGTTGTCAAAGGCTTGGGCGACCTATGTGGAAAAATGAAATTCCTCTTAGTTCAGTAAATCCTAATCGAGCATTGAAATCTAGGCCATCAAATTTGTTGGGCCTTTTCCACAAAGGGCAAGAAGAAACAATGCTAAGAATATCATCACTGTTGTAGAATATGTGACTAAGTGGGTAGAAGCTGAGCCAATTGAATCATGTACCAAAGAGGTCGCAAAAAAGTTCATCTATGAGAATATAATCAAAAGGTTCGACTGTCCTCTTACACTAATTAGTGACCAGGGAACACACTTTGTGAATGAAAAAATTAAATTCCTGCTAGCAAAACTTTTGATCGACCATAGACGAACAACAACTTATCACCCACAAGAAAATGGGGTGGTCGAATATTTTATGAAAATGTTACATAAAGGACTTACAAATATTTGTGGCATCAACAAAGACAATTGGGAATAAAATATTCCTGCAGTTCTATGGGATTACATATCAGGATATAAATGATTGACATGTCAGACTCCATTCAATCTCGTCTATGGGAAAGAAGCTGTTATTTCCTTTCACTTCTGGACCAACTCCGATAGGGTTGCAACTGTTACAAAATTTGACAATAGTAAAAGTATGAATGCATGACTGTACCAACTGAACAAGCTAGAGGAAGGAATACTGATCACAATGCATCATCAAGAGGTCCAGAAGAAACAACATAAAGCGTGGCACGACTGACATATAAAGAAAAGAGATATAAAAAACAGAGATTTAGTTTTGATGTATGACAGTCGTATAAAAGGTGAACAAAGAAAACTAGAGACATCATGGCTTGGGCTGTATGTTGTCGAAGATATTTGACCAGCCAGAGTAGTCCAACTCAGGACACCGTTGTGGCACCCATTCAAAAAATTAATTTATGGTGCATGTCTAAAAAGGTATCACCCTTGAAAGACAAGAACCCTGCTGGAAAAATCTAGCAAGGAAATGCCAACAGGGAGGTAAATCTAACATTCTGGTCACAGTCAAAAAAATATCGACTAATCATGTACTTATGAAAATAAACCCTGCTTAGTTTTATAAACAAAATTTGGTTATCAATTTAGGTAGACAAAACCGTCAAAGAAAATTTAAGTATTAAAGACCCATTAGAGTATCAAAGAGAAATAAATAAAGAATGATGATGGAAAGAGGAAGAAGTCCCTGGTCGAGCCTGAGACAAAGCAGACAAAGACATGATCGACATACCACTACATCGTTTGATCTAAGACAAATATTGATGAAAATACAATCAAGTGATCGAGATAGATTGACATCAAGAGAGCGCAGGAATTGTCAATATCATCCAGATAGAGTAAGGAATATAAAGTTGGACAAGCACATAAGTCACTAGGAACATCGACTAAGTTGCACCGACAACAAAAAGTTGGTGTTTTAAGAACAATAGTCAAACGACCTATATATCGATCGCACATTAATAGAAGGGATCTCATCCGCTGAGCTTAGGAAAATAACAACCAAGGAAATGTCAACAAGTGTACATAAGATGCATTTAATTCGTGTAAAAAAGGACCAACAAGAATAACAAACATATTATTGACCAATGCAAAAGATTGTCCCACAACAATCCACAGATTCACTTGACACGTAGGAACAATCATTTAGGAATCACCAATAAAATTACCTAACATGGCTCACATGAGTTCCATCTCAGCAATGGCATAGATGTTCACTCGCATGTGTTCTCTAATTCTTCAATAATCATAAATGCAAATCACACACTCGTGAATCGTCCAATTGGGACAAACAATATCTATTCAAAAGACAACAAGGATTTGTAAGTGTACAACAAAGCAATTACACTCACATCAATGATAGTGGATTTGATCATAAAAGACAATGGCCATCATCAACCCTATACTTCCATATCTTGAGAGATTAAATTGCGTACAAAATATTTCGCCATCACTCAGATCACCTTCCATGTTACAACTCTATATAATAGAGATCAAGAAGGAAGATTACTTACTTTTCAAAGAGTTAAGCTATAAAAAATAGATCACGGGGTCGGATAATTTAGTAGACAATGACCCCCCAAAACCAAACCTTCAGAAATAAGAAACGGATCAACCATCTTGGTCACATACATCAAAAGAAGAAATTTTCCATCTCATAAAGGCGTGAATTCTCCCTTGTGGCTTCAACTGATCAACTCCTAGAAGAAACGAAGAATTCGACAATCATCTCAACGAATGGTGAAGGAAGCCACAATCTAGTTTAGGTTACTTGAATAGAGCACTGAAATAAAATGTCACTGAAATAAAATTTTAAAAGATCATTTCAAGTAACACTTTTGTGTGAGAAGAAATGACGGTGGACTCAAAACCAGGGATGCCCTCAAAATAAGGACTTCAGTCAATTTAGAAGCGGCACAAAGGGAATGACATAATTACAAGCAGAAAACATCTTCGACCCAACACACATAGAATTACGACCAACACATTAGTTCCATAGAAAATAAGATGCAGTCGAATAAACCAGTGGTGGAACTCCAGGCGAAGCAGATCGGTTGGATGCAATACCAATTGTTGATACCGAGAGGGGGGTGAATCAATATCAAGTACAATTTACAAAAAATTTCAACTTATACTTAATCCATTCAATTATATCCAATGAGAAATGAACAATAGTATAAGAGTTACACCAATACACCACAATACACCATGCACAATATATGAGAAATAATCAATAGTTATTGTTCAAGGGAAGTAATGACTTCCAAAGGTAGCTACAACTTCCAAATGTAAAGGGAGGGATAAAAATCCAAGAGGAAGATACAATCATCCAATATCAAGAGAGAGTTGAACTCTCCATCCTTTCCCCTTCCTTCCACCCAAGAATATATGAGAGATAATAAAACTTTACATTAAATCATGACCATCAACCAACCATCACATAGAACTTGATAATGCTTCCTCAGACTTCTTCAATTTCTAAAATTCTGAAATTCTTGTAATACTCTGATCCTGTAGATAATATTACTCAATGTATTCTATGAAACTTCTCCAAGTTTCACTCCTTGAATCCTCCCCAAAAATAAGTTATATAAAGAATGATAGACTTTATTCAATTCTGGTTTATTCAGGAGAGCGAACTTGTACAGAATGCCCTGTGCTCAATATTTAACATCAGATTCTGAAACTCACACACAAGAAACTAAAGACTGTAATATTTCCAATGAAATTGGTCTCACTTCATTTGGATTCTATATGAATAATTTATGACTTTTTTACATGGAACACTTGTTTATTGACTAGCTTCAGGACTGGTAAAAAACCCTATCTTCCACAGAGTTTATCTCCATAATTATAGAGAATAAATAGCTAAAAATTTTACCATAGGTACCTTGATATGTCTTCTCAATACCATAGCAATTTCACCATCTGAATCGTTCTAGAAAAAAAGTTATATCGAAAATGGTAAGATGACCTGAAAATAACATACCTTTGAACACATCACCAAAAGACTTAATCCTCCCTTGAAATCCGGCCTTATTTAATTCTGATTTCCTCTGAAATTCTACTTATGTATCAAATAAATGTATAATGATATTTATTTATACCATTTATGTCACTTCCTTTTAACATTAGAGCCGACATGACACTTTCCTATTTTGTAATTCTTTTCTTTAATTATATTCAGGGCCTACATGTGCTTCCTTCTTCAATTCACTTTGTCATCTTCAAAAATTCATTTCTCCTCAACCATGAGGATCCATGTGACGTGCCACATACCACTGGAAACAACATGATGTATACTATCCATCCATGGGTGTTGTATCTTCATGTCCAAATACCTTCATCAATCTTGCGGTCCAAAACCAATGACTAGGGTTGACATCAATGACAACAACCAATCTTCCAACAATATCCCCCTTTGTCATTGATGGAAACAATCATGCTACCTCTATCATCATGATCCCAATTTCTCCCCCCCTTTGAAATCAATGGCAAAGAGTAGGGTTTCTCCCCCCGAGTTTAATGGCAAAGGGTAGGGTTTCTCCCCCCGAGTTTAATGGCAAAAGGTAACCTTCTTCTTTGGGGCTGCTCCCCTTGAACATGTGGCACTCAATACTACTTCATCCTTATTTTTGGTCTTTGGGACTTTTTATTCCTTGGAATACTTTTGTGTGGCTTATTTCTTCTCTCTCTTCTTCATGTCTAGGATGTATATGTTGTCCGGTCTTCTTGTTGCAGTTGCAACCAATCTTCCTGAGTTATTTTCTTTGATTTTACATTTTCGGGAGTCAAACGTAAGAGTGGATCCTTGATCACATATTTTGCTGACACTGAGGAGATTATGCTTCAGATCTTAAACCAATAGGACTTTTCCTGCTTTTACATTTTCACTTCTAAGCTTTACAGTTCCTTTTCCAAGTATTTTGGTAGATGAGTCATCTCCAAATGCAACATTTCCACCCTTTTACTTCAAGCTGACAAATTTGCTTTGATCTCCGGTCATATGAGATGAGCACCCACTGTCTATGAACCATTCATCTTCTTCTTTTCATTCTTTAGCGACCAATGCTATTCGACA